>RDPX01000220.1:985987-1017918 GCA_003991215.1 Morbakka virulenta
ACAATTCTCCATCGATTATTACCGGAGATACATATCGCCCTGATCTGTTAGTAATTGATAAAGGAAAGATTTATATTCTAGAACTTACAATCGGCTTTGAAACAAATATTGAAGTGAATTCGAAACGTAAATCAGAAAAATATGAATTTCTGCTAAGATTTCAAGGCAAAAATTATCAAAAAGTTATATTTGTCAATTTAAGCATTGGCGCGATAGGAGCAATCGGAAAGAGTACACATTCGGTAGCGAAGATGTTAGCGGAAATAAGTTACGATAAAAGCGAAATCTCATATATCATAAAGAAGATCATATGTGTGGTAATTCGAACCACATATTACATATTCTGTCAACGTAGTAAGACATGGGATCAGCCTCCCCTCCTTTATTGGTGACTACGTTACTCTGTGCGTCCCTGATACCATGCCTTGATAGTGAGTGGTATTTCTTAGGGTAATGATGTAATGTATACACGGCATACAATTGTATTAAGTGATAACACGGAAAAATATTACTACTACTACTACTACTACTACGCTCAATGTTTCACTTCTCGACTTAAGTTCTTGATGTCGGCAAATTAACTTGAAAGCAGGCAACAACATGCTACCAGAGGTTTCAAGTTTACTTTTCCAGTGTCTTACGAAGACAGTAACTTTCTTAGGATAGGTGCTGATCCTAACAATGCTGTATTTTTGTACAGCTTCCATTTTGATGTTTTCATCGCAATCCTTCAAATGTAATTCTAGTTTCTTACTAACCATTCCCAACGCACCTATAACAACAGGAATCACTTTAACATTCTTTAGCTTCTACAACCGTGAAGTTTCATCCTTCAATGATTGGTATTTCTCAATCTTTCTTTTCCATTTCCTTCACGTTTACTCTTTTGTCCCCAGGAATGATGATGTCTGTTATTTTAGCTTCTCTTGTTCTTTTATTCATCATCACAGTATCAGGGTTTCTAGCTTCGATGTATTGGTCGCATTGTATCATCATGTCCCATAACAGTTTGTGTTCTTCATTTACACTACAACCATTTGGCTCATGGTTGTACCATTCGTTCGCCCATTCTAAATCTGCCGTACGACACACTGTCCAATGGACCTATCTTGCCACATTATCATGACCTATTTTTATATTCTCTCTATTCTAACTTGGAATACTCACTTACGACATGGCTGACACTCGCTCCCCTCTCGAAACGATCCTGCATAAAGGTGACTTTGCTGTTTTTTCAATATGGTATTTCAAACAATTCGTTCTCAGTGAATGCTTTTGAGCACTACAAATCAACGCCTCGGTGGTTCTTTTTTAAGTCTCCCTTATTCAACCACCCCCAAGTCTTATCCCAATCAACGGCTCCATTGTCTTGTAAGAATTGTCCATGCAATCTTTTCTTCTTCCACTCTCTCATCATCTCAACCTTTCCCTCTCTCTTAAAAGCGTCTGGGTCCTCACATTCTTCTGTTTTCAAAAGACCTTGATTTCAACCATCTGCAGCATCTCCTCTCTCTACTATTTGAAACGTACCATGCTAAATTATTTTCGTCAGCTCTTACGCATTTCTCGATACTAATCAGTCCTCTTCCACCTTCTTTCTTCATTACATACATCCTTGCAACGTCACTTTTTGGATTTAAGCTTTTGAGCATGGTCATTAATTTTCTTGTCCTCCTATCAACCTTTTCTAGTCGTATCGCATCAGTGATACGGCCCTGGTGTTGATTGCTGTTACCTTATTTCGCCCGTGCAATTTTGATTTTATAATAACTCTAACCCTCCTAAGGTATTCTTTTCGGAATGATTCTTTAACTATATCCTCCTTAATCTTATCCGACTCAATAATACCAAGGTATTTGTAACCATTCTGGTCGACCTCTTTTATAATTTTACAATCAGTGAATCTTAAGCCCTCACTTTTAATCACTTTTCCTCTTTTCAACACCAAAACACCGCACTTTTAAAATCCGAATTCCATCTCAATATCTTTGCTAAATGGGTGTACAGTAGACACCAAACTGTCGATCTTACTTTGGTTTTTCGAAAACAACTTTAAATCGTCCGTGAAAAGCAAATGGTTGATTTTCACAGTCCCTATGTATGTCTCTATGTATCCAGTACCCATCTTTCTTAGTATATTGGAGAGAGGAATCATGCAAATTACGAACAACAACAGACTATCCCCTTGGAATAAACTTCGCCTGATGTCAACCTCGCATATCTTTTCACCACATGCTGTTAAGACTGTCTTCCACTTTTCCATGGACTCAGTAATAAATTTTATGATGTTTTCGAATACATTTACCAGTTTTAGGCATTCAATACAGGAGTGGAGGATAATATCATACGCTTTTTTGTAATCGATCCACGCCATTGCCAGATTTTTGTGCCTTTTCGTACACTCCTTTATAATGGCTTTATTAATGATGAGTTGGTCTTTAGTACCCCTACTTCTCCTTCTGCAACCTTTTTGCTCGCCAGAGAGCATCTCATTCTCTTCCAGGTATTTATAAATATTATCAGAGATAATACTCGTCATTAGCCTCCACATTAGTGGTAGACAGGAAATTGGTCTAAAGTTTCCTACGTCGTTTCCCTTAGAAGGGTCTTTTTGGCAAAGGACAGTTCTGCCTTTGGTCAACCAATCAGGAATTGACGCATTACCATTAACCAGCTCATTCATTTGGTGGGCAATACGGCTATGGGGTATTGTCAGATGTTCCAGCCAGTATCCTTGAACCCCATCTGGCCCCGGTGCATTCCAATTGGATATTCGCTTAAGTTGTTCTTTTACCAGAAGTTCAGAAATTATCAAGTTGTCCTGCTGTACACCTTTCTTTTCTTCTTTCAATTTTTGAAGCCATCCCGCTTCTGAGTTGTGCTTCTTTTCTTTCCTTCATATATCCGACCAGAGTGCTTTACTTTCTTCGGCATCTGGTATGACCTCAGCTTTCTCAGACCCATTTAACTCTTGTTAAACTTTCTTTTGATCTTGGCAGCACGTTCTGTTAAGTCTGAATTGATGGATTCTCTCATCATAACCTTTAAGTTTGTGAGATTTTGCAATTAATCTCTGATTTATTTCTTCAATAACCAGATAAATTCCTTTTGCTTTAATCCTATATTTCTGCGCCAATGCAGAGTACTTATTTCGTCTAACATTCTCACCGTTCTTCTTCCTTTTCAATACAGTATATTAATATGCTTTCGAATCTTATCGATTGACTGTTTAATCCTTCGCGTCCACCAGTGTTCTTTTGGTGCTCTCCTTTCATTTGTTTTAGTTCTCAAATCAAGCTTACCAGCAATGTAAATCGACGTTGGACAGATTAGGTCATTCCTTTCAGTCTTTTTTATTTGGTCTATTATCTGTTGTTGTTCCTCTGTTGTCTCTGCATTGTGTTCAACATCAAACTCGACTGCCATATTAGGTAAGTTGACGTCGTCACGTAGATCTGTATCAAGCTCAGGTTCAGATTGTGCTGCAGTATTATCCTGATCTACATCTTCAATGTTAACAACTAAGTCAGATTATTTCTCCTTTTCTAAGACACTTCTTCTAATCAGTCTAATCTCCACAACGGATAGTAGCTCATTTTTTCCTTGTAGATCTAGCCTAATCGCATAAATTTTGTTCACTGATCTCAAATTAACCCCTTTCCTTCCAAAGATGATGCATCCTCTGCCTCTATCCTCCTGTAGGTTTACCATCCTCATTCACTGGATCACTTAGAAAGTAGCACGCCATTACAGCTATGTTCAATTCTTTGTTCCACTTTCTCTTAGCAGGAGTATGATGACGATTGCGTCCCCCCTGCTGACCTGGGAAGCACCTGCCGGGCGAGAGACCTTGACAAGTTGTTCCAGCATCATTCATGCCTTTATTTTTATTAATTTGATTTGATATTTTTACATTCATTTGAGGATTAGCGAATCCAAAGTTACACTACCACCGGAATTTTTATCCACACACCATCTCTAGGGAAGTTGCCAACCAAAGTTAAAGACCCAACCCTGACCATGAGACTCAGTTACACCCCGTCAAACTTCAACCTGATATTTACAACTACGGTTGGTTTATTCTTCTGAGTTTTCCTTCTCATAGGACAGCTGCCAACCAAGGCTAATGACCCTCTCCTAGCCAGGCTGGATATTGGGCATCAGATGCCACTTGGTATTTCCAGTCCACGCGGATATTATATATATTGTACTTCTATCAGAATTATATGCATTTCGTGATTTAGAAAGAAACTGATTAACTCCAGGCTTTACACGCTGCAGGACAATATTTGATAGAGCTTTTTTTGTTAAGTATTGTTAATAGTATAAAATGAAGAAACTTTTAATTGGTTCTTTTAGCTTTCCTCTTTTTTTGGAGAGAAAATAACATCCCATGCCCGACATTAACGAATTAATGATTTTCAAATATTCTATTAAATACTTGTGTTAAGATTTCAAATAGTTTTTGGTGTGAATACTAAAGAATTCTGCTGTCATTTCTTTTAGTCACTTCTTTAACTGTAATTGTATAATTTAATGGTCGTGGTTTGCCTTTAAAAGGATTTATTGATTTTTCTTTCTAGTCTCTAAATGAATTTTTAAATGTTCTCTGATGATGTATATTTTGACAGGATTGGAAACATGTCTACCGTTGTCGTAGTGAACAGTTGAAATTTCAAAAGTTTTTCTGTTATAAAGACTATTAACACTTTGGTACATTTTGATATTATTGTTGTAGTTTTAAGCTATATTTGTAACTATCTTATCTAATTATGCATTCCTTTCTTCATTTAAAATTTTTTTGATGTTATGTATGTTATTCCTTTGAATTTTTAGATTCGTTTGTTTATTAACATCAATTGCGTTGTTAATCTGTGATCTCAGATTTTCTTTTCTTTAGATAGTTCCTCTACATGCGGGTTGTGTCTTCTGTATTTCTTAGGTTTCTCTTCAAATCCAGTTGTTTCATTTGCTGCATTTAACATATTATTTCTCACATTCTTTCAAGATTTCTCTTTAAGTTTTGAGTTCTTTTTTTTTCGACTCTCATTCTATTGAGGGCCTAGGTTCGAATAAATGTGACGTCAGAATTCATTTCCAGGCTGTTTAATTTTACGTCATAATGAAAACAAATTTAAGAAGAAAAATTCATTGCACAAATCATTTACCATCATCGCCACTGCCGAAAAGGCAACCCTTAACATCTCTTAACCAAAACTAATACTATGGTAAGTAAACTTTCATTAAATAGATTTCAACTAATTTTGAGATCAAGTGTGTGCTATTTAGTTTCCATTGCATCTCTGAAATGTGAAGTTTTAGGCATATTTAAAACTAAACTGTAGTTCCCTAAGCTCCTCCGATATAGTCGTGGTGGGATTTGGCCAGGAAAAAACTATGCCATAATCGTTTTAGGACATTAATTCATTAGAATAACAAAAGTATAATTTTTTAGCTGAAATATTGTCTTTTATCCTTCAGTTCATAAATTATCTTCAGTTTGTTAGTAATCCAATATTTATTGGTGCTGGATATTAGCAACCTCTACCTAAAAATCTGCAGAATCAATGCAAACAAATATAGATTTATTTTTATCAATGAAGCGATAAAGTAAGAGTATTTATATTACAATTTGTTCCACAAAAAAGGTAAGTACATTACTCTAATGCTCATTTTACTTTTTATTTCTAAAAAACTGTTTTCTGGGAAACAAAATGAAAGGAACGGAGGACACTTTCTAATTTATATTAGTTATGTAAAGGAGGGATGCGTTAACACCCCATTAACTCGTAATTCTATTTTCTGCTTAGATCAAAATGACTGTCGCCGAATTTGTTATTAATTTGGAAGCACTTCTGCTGTTTCTCATCAACATATCCCCACTTATGCTTGCTTACAGATTCCTCTTTTTTATGGGAATATCAATAACAAGAGGTAAGTTAAATTTTATTCTCTGTGACAAAGGTAAACAGTAAAGTAAGTTTGCTAAACATTTTCTTGTATAATATTTTTACAAACCATACCATCTTGTAAGTAAAAGGGTGGGTATCATATTAGATTGAATGTTGATCGTTGTGTGGGATAATTTCTTTTTTCTTTATTCTTTATTCTTCATTCTTCATTCTTTATTCTTTATTCTTTATTCCTTATTCTTTATTCTTTATTCTTTATTCTTTATTCTTTATTCTTTATTCTTTATTCTTTATTCTTTATTCTTTATTCTTTATTCTTTATTCTTTATTCTTTATTCTTTATTCTTTATTCTNGCCACTCAATAATAATAATAATCTATGAATGAAACAATCCCTCTTTGTTGGAGACAAGAAAGGAGACGTTTTGCATCAGAAAAACATGCAGCAAGCTACAGATAATTTATTATTGGTGCTAATCAAAGAGCAGAATAAAGACAACGCTCCACTGTCAACAAACCTTGGCGATAAAAATGGGAAATAGGTGGATAAATTATGGTTCAACTGCTTGTCTTATAAGAATTTATCTTGTTTTGGTGACTTATTTTTATTCATAAGAATTGAAAAAGTGCAAGTGCAAGTCTGAAAAGACGATTTTTGTAGAGGAACGTTTTTTTCTCAAACTCTTCTGTTTAAAAGCTGCATATCATTCCTATGATAAGACGTTTGGATCTATCTATCTGAATGGTATATTGCTTGAAAATGTAGTAGTTTATGAGCATATCATCTAATAAATGGCAACTTTCATGTAATTAGAATAGCTCACATGACAGATAATTGATTGTGATGTGCGCTAATTCAAAATGCCTGTTTGAAATCTCAACAGTTTACTCAGAGTGAAAAATAGGAAGATCAAACAATTCTTAGAGATAATACAAAACGTTAAGTTTTAAATAAATATAAGAATACCACAAAGAAATGCCACAATATCCAAAAGAAAGAGAACGACCAAACCACCACCACGTAAAAGATTTGTCGTGTTCTGGGTACTCTTTCTTCGTAATCGTTGCCCCTGAGTCAAAATAGCAATCAATAAGTGATTTTTAACTGCCATCCCTCACCATTTTCTATATTAACTGTCTGATGCTTTAATGCATAGCCAGATAAACTAATCGCAGATTTCAACAAAAACGTGGCCAAAGAACAATCACAAGTAATTTGATCGGATTGTGCAATTCTCATCTACAAAGGAATTATTTGCTTCACCAGCTCGCCTGTTGAATTGACAGCCTTGACAGTGATTTGACAGGTTGTTTCATTTAATACTAGCGCCCTCAAGTACAATTCAATGACCAGCAATAAGAGATCATTCAGAAATGTTAATTGTTTATGAACCCTCAACTAAAATTTTTCCTGGTGTTTGAATACACACATTTGAGTTTTTATCAAAGCTAACTTTTGATAGTTATTGTTGGTATGCAATTATTCTCTTAAAATTGGAGGGAAAAGTAGGGAACGGTAGAGCTTCTTCAGGTAATAGAAAAGTTAATATTAATGATCAATCCAGAAAAAAATGTTAGATCACCTTTTTAGATTAAAAAAATACATTTTGGAGAAGATGAGTTTTCAAACAATTATTTTGAATACAATTGATTCTATGAAAAACAAGCACGTAGCCACGGGAGGCAGGAGGTCCAACCACCCCACAAATATTACCAAGAAAACAGTTGCTATCACAATCATCCACGTTTTACCCAGCTATGTGCACATACTTAATCAACTAAAGACTACACCTATCATTTTTTCAGGTTTAAAATTACTTTTTTATACATTAGTAATAATGTTAACCACTCTTCCTTTTCTACTTGTGCCATAGCATATGCATGTAAATGACAAATCATAGCTTATTACTTATTACTTACTCCATTTGTGTCCTCTAAAGTCACACAGATCTTTCTCTTTCTAGATATATATTCTTCATGCAGTCAAGCATCTTTATTTTCTCTGCCTTCCTCACACCACACTTCACTCTCTCTGTGTCTCTCTCTCCCTCCTCTCTCTCTCTCTCTCTCTCTCTCTCTTTCTCTCTCTCTCTCTCTCTTTCTCTCTCTCTTTACAGCTTGTTATGTTTATCCTTTTCTGCAGTGCAACAAAATTCCTGTTGCATGTTTGATTAGCCGTTTTGCTAAAAGCACTTACAACATGCCCGAAAAAACCTCATCTCAGATCACGAACTTGTCTTTATTAGTAATGTTCTTCTGCTTTTTTTTAAGGTTGTAAACTACTTTTTACATTGGAGTTTCAAGCATTGAATATTGGAATTGATTATGCAACTGCAAAATCAAGAGAAAAGCATGGGTCACTTTATAATTTCAATGATGAAAAAGAAGAAGCTCCATCCGGTCAGAAGTCTAAATCGTATACAGATGATTCCACCAAATTTTCTTCCCGTGTACTAAATTTTCTTGGACAAAAAACCTCTGTACAAACTAACAGAAATGAAAACAAATCGCCTGACATAGATTTTAAGAACCCTCCTAAGGAATCGCCACTACAGACACTGGAGTCTGAAATAATACAGCCCCCAGCTATACAACCCAACACACTAGACCCTAATACAGGTTGTACCAGCACTACTGTACCTTCTTATTCTACAACACCACAGTTTCATTCCCCTCCTCCTCCTCCCCCACCTTCAGCCCAGCTGTCATCAGCTTTGCAAGCAGGAAACTGTCCACTTCCTCCCGGGGTGCCACCTCCTCCACCGCCACCACCCGGTCCACCACCACCACCACAACTCTTTGGAAGTAAACCAGGTATTGGATCTTCACAAAGGCGTTGTAAAAAATTGTCATGGAAAGCCCTGTCTACAACACAGGAAAACACGATTTGGGGAAAGGTAAATATTGAAATGCTACTAGCAGGTGTCCTTATTTATGTTAGATAGATAGAGAGAAATAAAGGGAAATAAACAGATGGATAGAGAGAGTTTTTACTTGATCTTTATATTTTTATAGGCATATATATTCATAGTTCACTTTATGCTGTTGTGGACTTTCTAAGAATGGTGATGGTGTGTTTGATGATTATATGACAGTTGTGGCAGTTTTCAACATTGGCAGATAATCAGCTCCTTCTTCCTGAACGAAGATAAGTCATTCTCACTGCTGTCCCACATTATCATCTTCTGTGCCAAACTTTGATTTAGTACTTGATTCCCTAATAACTAGGTGACAAAGCCATTACAGGTAAAGTGAAAGGATAATTGGTTGATACTAATAATACACAAATTGAAATTAAGAATGCTCCGATCCACCCAAGTACTAAATAGATTAGTGGACAAGAAAAAAACAGGAAACGAGAATTTGGTTCCCTGACTTTAATCTGATACCTACAGAACGTAGAGTTTATAATTATTTCAACAGAAAGACAAGGGAACAGGACAAACATTCTTTCTGCTGATTACTACTACAAAGTGCTTGTGTCGTAACAAATGTCTTTCATTGTCTCAACAACTTTCTTCATTCTTATCTTACAGGCTTAATATTTATGTTGATCATAGTACGAGGCTTATGGCATAAACACTCGTTTATGAATACTGGCCTGGCGATCAGTGCCATCCATAGCCCCAAGCGTGGTCAAAAACTTTGGCATAAATCTGTCAGTGGGGGTTAGAGCACTTGTTAATTCATAACAACTTCGGTTGCTAAACAGTGCCACATCTCTGACTCTCCTCTTGATAAAAGCCCCTTTTAAGGTTCTTTGCCACAACTGGTCCTTTAAGGCTAGTATCAAGTTACAAACATGAAAATGGCTTGAAGAATAAACCTTCGAAGCTACTGGGCAGCAGGAATGGTAAATAGTGGCTGCTGGCGGATGACTTCCCTATGGGTCGACAAGGGCAGGAGTTCCCTAGTCCAAGTCAGCAGGGTCATTCCCCAGTACTGTGGAACTGCGCTGAAGAAGGCAACGGGAAACCACTTCATTAATTTTCCCCTAAAATAGTCCTGGCTACACATTAAAAATTATTCGCAATAACAGCGTAAAGGGTGTTCCAACATCTAATTTCAGCATCTCTCTCGGTAGGGTGCCCCATGCACAGCTGATGGGCCCAGATCGTCACTCAGCGACTGCTATTTCTAAGCGCAGCCTACGTCTAGCCACATGGAAAGTTAGGACTCTTTACCAGCTTGGTAAGCTGGAATATGTAAAACAGGAAATAGACAGAATTAGCATCAATATACATTATTAGGTGTGAGTGAATGTAGGTGGCCAGAAAGTGATCTTTGAAAAGCGGAAACAAAATAATAGTTTTCTCCGGTGGTAAAACTCATCAGTACAGAGAATCCTTAATTCTGGATGAAAGAACAGGCAAAATTACTCTTTTTTACAACACTCTTAATGACCCTGTGAGTCAATGAAAGTTGCAGAAAGTGATAATTGTCATGGGCGATCTTAACGCCAAAGTAGCCACGGACAAAGTAGACAAAATTGTAGACAGTCCTGGACTCGATGTAAGAAACGAGCTTGGTGAAATATGGGTGAGCTGGTGTAGAAAGCATGACCAAGTAATATGTAATACATGATTCAAATAGCCATCAAGACGACTATATACCTGGAGAAGTCCAGGAGGTGATTTACGGAAACAAATTGACTACATCACAATAAATCATCGCTTCTGGAATGCCAGAGTGAGGTGTGAGACCAATTCAAGTTCTGATTGCGACAGTGAGCATAATCCTGGGATCGGTATTGGCAAGATACGTGTGAGGAAAAGGAAAGTAATTAGAAGGACCTTGAAGTACTAGGAAAAAAAGGTGGAACATACAGTAGCTGTACAGAACAGGTTCGAAGTGCTAAACAAAACAGAAGCAGAAGACTGGACGAGTTTCAAAGACGCAATCGTCGAGCCTACGAAAAATTTAGTAGGGAAAAAAGAGAAACGAAAAAGAAAACTTTGGATGAAAGACAGCATCTTAGAATTGATGAAAGGCAGATAGAAAGTAAAAGACTGCAGAAGTGTTGCGTACAAAACACGAACTATAAATATAAAAGAAAACTGTAGGAAAGCAAAAAGAAAAATGGCTTAATAAACACTGTTCGGAAATTGAAAATGTTAGAAACCCTGAGCCATCAAGCCTATTCAGGAAAATAAGAGAAATTAATGATAAGCAAATATGCAGTTCTAGTGGTTGCATTCAGTCCTTGGAGAAGAACATTCTGTAGGTGAGAGGAAAAATAGCAAATAGACGGAGTAAGTATATTGAGGAGTTATTCAGCAATAGTAGGGGTGAAAAGTCAAATATTCAGATGGACTGATCATAATAGTAGCGGAAGTAAGATACGCATTGCGCAAAATGAAGAATAACAAAGCAACAAACCCTGATGATTTGGTTATAGATAAGTTGAAAGATTTAGATTATTTTGGTTTGAAGAAGGTGACGCAAATGCTAAATCTACACATCAAGCAACATACCACATTAATTAAGCAAATCCATTTTGGTTGCACTCCCTAAGAAAATGGGCGCTACAGAGTGTGAGCTACACCGTATAAGTCTTATGAGCCATTTGAATAGAAAATATTAATGAGAATAAAAAATTCTGACACGAATAAGGAAAAGAACTATGCCAGAGATAACTTTTAGTCATTTCGGCTTTAGTCCAGACGCTGGAACGAGAAATGCTAGATTTACATTGCGAAACATATGCCAAGGGGCCTTGAAAATAAATCGGACCTTACATATGTGCTTTATTGATTACAGTAAAGCTTTCGACAGAGTTCAGCATAAGAAACTAATAGAAATTTTAAGCAATCTACATATAGGTGGTAAAGACCTGAGAATCGCTAGAAACGTTTATTAGGATCAATCAAACCGCCAGCGTACGCATTGATGGAAAAGTGGATAAATTTGTCAAAATAAGACGAGATGTGAGACAGGGTTGTGTTATGTCCCCTGATCGCTTCAATATATACAATCAGAAGATATTCTCAGAAGTAGAAAAAGTGAGTAAAATTTCCGTTGGTGGAGTTCTTATAAATAACATTAGGTACGCTGATGACGCTGTGCTTGTTGCAAACTCCAATGAAAAATTGCAACGGTTGCCTGATCAGATAGTACATAACAGTGGAAGAATGGGGGTGAACGTTAATTGTAACAAAACTTTCTCTATGTCGATAAGTAAAGCAAACACAGCACCAAAATGTCCAATTAACATTGGTGGTGTTGAAGTTAAACAAGTTAATTGTTTCAAATATCCTGGTTCAATAATCACATCTAAAGGGAAATGAGATCAAGAGATAATTACAGGAATTGGCCTAGCAAAGAATGCTTTTACTAAAATTAGGGTTATTCTCACAAATCCTTCTCTACCAGTAAAAACGAAGCTGCCATATCCTGTGAAAGCTGGACAATCACTAAAAAGTTGGCTAACCGTCTGGAAGCTACAGAGATATGGTTTCACAGACGAAGAAGTACTGAGAAGAATAAACGTTAGATGTAACATTCTTAAAACTATAAGACGAAGGTAGATTGAGTTCTCTGGACATGTTGTAAGGAAAGTAGCTTTCGAATATTTAACTATTACTGGAAAAGTAGAAGGATGAAAAGTAGAGGAAGAAGGCTCATGTATGTGAGTGAACTATCAAAACTGACCAACTGCTCGAATGTGGAAATCATAAGAAAGGCGAAGAATAGAATAGAATGGAGAGCCATGGTCGTCTACGCCTTATCAATGCATGGTACCTAAAGAAGAAGAAAATGATGATTGTACTTTGTATTTCAATTTCGGCCAAGCCTCTTCTTTGTCTTTTCAGGAAAAGAATAGCTTTCGGGTGAAGAATGATCTGCATACTAATTAGAACGTGGCTCAAGAAAGCATCCACTTTTAATGCTGAAAAGACATTCATAATTATTTTGGACAAATTTCGCAATACTTTTGATAAATTTGTCCAAAATTCGTTCCTCTCCGTTTAAGTACTCCTTTGCCTGAGGTTCAGTTGACAATCACCTTTTGGTAACACCTCCATTACCTCCAATCTAATTTAGAAGAAAGATCTTATTTGACATGGATAGAAATACTGTCCGACCTCTTTTGTGTTGTATGGTCTTTCAATCCTTCGAGGTTGTGTTAATATTTATCAATCCATGGTTAGTCATTACACGGAGCATTATGGTATACCTTTGCAGCATGTTAATGTCTAATCGAATTCAAAATTAGTTTGGTATGTGATTTGGCTAGATTATTTTTTTGCATTTGCTCAACATTTTTGCACTTGCTCATAGCAGAAATGTTGCTTGCTTTTTGTTTTTCCTACAGATCTTTATTCCAAGATATTTGGAGTAATAGTAATGTGAATCGAAGGCACTTATGGGTTTTAAACATAAAGCATTTCCTTCAGGATCACAAAATTTATAGACCTGCATGCCCCTTCCTTTATTTTCTCTCCGCTATAAGCATCACGGGGTCAAGTCTAACGCTGCGCACTGCTCTGTACAAAGCCTCATTTAACTGCATTTCTCCGTTGCTCTTTTGTCAATATGTCATTAACGTTCATAGAACGTTAATGACATATTGACGAGTAATCTTTCTTAAACTTGAAATCTTAACGAGTAATCTTTCTTAAACTTGAAAGACCTAGCGCCGTCCAACACAGGAGGCAATCAACGGCTTTCAGTTGTGTCAATCAGCAAGTAGCGCCTTGTCACTGCAGCTTCTGTTGGCTCTGTTGAGGTCTCGCTTAATTTTTTAGTGCCACTTCATTTTTGGTCGGCCTTTTTGCCTTCTTCCCTGCTGTGTCCACAACGTCACCTGGTTGGCGAGTCTAAAGAGAAGCAAAAGTACAGCATGGCCCAAATCATCCATGTGGAGCTCACATTGGGCACCTGGGGTTGATTTGACTATTCTTTGTCTTTTTTGTTGATGATGAAGTTACTCCATGTAACGTCCATCTGGGGACATTTTAAGTCTAAGACTTCAAGTTCCTTCGCATGGCTCGTATTCAGATGCCACGTTTTGTAGTCATACGTTAGAGTGGACATGACATTCAGGCTTTAAAGATGAAGCTTGAGATTAAAAGTATTGTCCCACTTTAAAAGGGTACTATGGGTTTGTGTGAATGGCAAGTAATAAAGACCGTTAAAAACCTGGAGTTACTGTTTAAAAAGAGAAGAAATATAAGAGCTTGTTGAAAGTTAAATCTTACCGTGAAGTTCAGGAGGAGAAAAGTATGATAGACTTGGTTCCCTACGCAAAGAACAGTACTACTAAAGTTAGTATTAATTAATCGAAAAATCTTCATACCAATAAGCTTTAATTAGAGAATGCTTGGAATTCACAGAGGAGAGACAAGCTAAGAAAAAGAAAAAAATGAGAAGTTCAAGAAAGATAAATATAAAAAAATTATGTAGAATTCATTTTATCGATAATGTGTTATGCCCGAGGATCAAGAAAAGGATTTAAATACTTTATGTGTCATGTAACATAAAAATAGTTTGAATGCAGTATGCTGTTAACGATATAAATATTTTTCAATTTTCCTACGATCTTATCAACACCTAATTTTTATCAAAACAATCAGTTTTTCTAAGAGCCAAATGCAGCTCAGTTGGCAAGTCCAACCAACCAATTTATTTACTAATGCTCCTGTAATTTTCATTATATAGTCTGAATGCTAACATTTTAAAATCTCTCACCAGATCAATGCAAAATTGAGTACTTTGGAGAAACTGGTAGATAAAGATGATGTCTTGGAAAAATTCACAGATGACAAAAAAATGCAGAAGGCAAAAAGTGGTAAAATTAAACTTGATTTTTATTCTTTAAAATTCGTAGTTTATGATTTGTATTTTCGTAGACATTCAAAATTTTTGAGGGAATACGTAACACGAAAAATCGTGCTTGAGCATGAAAATGTGTATTAATTTTAGAAACTGCAGCCAACATGGACAAATAGGCATTGCTGGCCTTCTTGTATACCATTGAATTAACAACAATATTTCAAAGAAAACGACAGAAAAAAGGGAGGCAAGGACAAAAAAGACAAAAACGTTTTATTATTGAGAGCGAAAATAAAGAAAATGACACTGTAGCAAGATTCTGGTGAAATTACTTTTGAATTCGTATACTCTCAGAGGTATTTTGGGCTGAACTGATATGAATTAAAGGATACTAAAAAGTTCATGGCAAAAAGAATGATGGATGCTGTCTGAACAGAGTTAAGGGAAAATTGTTTCATCTGAGTAAGAAAGAAAGAAAGAAAATATTGTAGTTATAACAAGAAACAGTGTTTAGAAGAGTGTTTTAAAGAGGTCGTCCAGGGCAGAATGCCAGGAAGACCAGCAGAGGAAGGGAAGGGAAATGAAGCAATGGCTAGAAGACATTAAGAGAGTAGAATTGTATGGTATATTAACGCAGCTGACTTGGAATCACACAAAGTTGGGATATCGGCAGGATAGGCTAGTGTTTGAAATTTCAAAAAGAAAGGTTTGGTTAAGAACATATTATATTTTCTGGTATTTCACTTGATTTTTAAGATTTGAAAAGCAAGCCAGTTTATAGATCTCTCTCCAACGCAGATATCTGAGACTAAAAGACTGTAGTCTGCCTTGAATACTGGAATAATTAGTGTTTTAACCATTAAATTACAAGCTTTATTTAGGAAGAGGAAATAATTCCAGGTCCATTAGATTCACTAATTGCTTTAAGAAATAGCACTGCTTATCAATACCCAGTCTAATACAAATAGATGGTCACACAGAAGTAAATAGTATATGATCGCCGTTTACTTTTTAAAGAGCATGCATTACTTTACATTATTTACACAATAAAACAACAAACTAAACAAATTTTTAAAAATAGTCCTTAATATTTGCGCTAAAAAGTCTACTTTCTTTGAATTCCCTTCACTTTTGACTGCTACATTAAAGTCAATCATGATAGGCTTAGTGTTAGCAAGGTAATGGGAAGACCACGTTTCAGGACTTTGTTTTATAAGATAGGTAGAAAAATTTCGTTTTACTATTCAAAGTTATTGCCAGCTATTATATCAAGCTTTCTTTGCATTGGCAGTGGTAGCTCAGCTTCCATCTCCTCCCCCCCTCCCCCCACCTTCCTCAGTACATTTAAGGAAAATAGAGAAAACGTACCCAATACAACGTAACCCTAACCTTAACTCTTAACTTCTATTGGCGATTGCTTTATTAAAAAACTTGTCATTATTTTTGCTAACAAGCGTAATATATATTTTTTCAATGTCGTTAATTTATTACAAGCAGAATACAAATAATAGAACTAGATAAATAACAAATGAATAAATAAAGAATTCGAAAACAAAGAATCAAAAAACTAAATAATAAAGTAAATACTAAAAAATACAACTAAATAGATGTATCAGATAGCCACTACCTACAAAATAAACACAGTTTGTAAACAAACAAGAAAATATCTAACAGTCTTTAATAAACAGTTCTCAAAAGGAAACAAAACACATAATTGCTTTAAAAAGTATATATCTAAAATCTTTTGTTACTTATATATGTATATATATATATATATTGAATCTTTATTTTTGGCCAAACAACTCTTGAATAAATAAAGCAGCCCCTTGAAAACAAATATTTGCCGAAGCCCCTCATAGCTCAATGCGTTTTAATTATCAAATAACACTAATAATTACAAGACTTTTTACAAATTTCGAAATTTGATCTTAGCCAACGATTTGAGAAAGGTTGCTACAGATGAAAGGTGTTGGAATTTCAGCCATAAATATTTACTTCAAAACATTTTCGTTTCGTTAAGAGCATATCATTCTTATTAACTTTATTTTCCTCATTTCTATTACAGTTGATTCTACAAAACCAAAACAAGTCAAACCTTGTATTTTGGAAGAAAAGAAGACACTTAACCTGGGTTAGATATCGTTTGTCTATTAATTATAGTACCTTCGTAGTTAAAAGCACTGAATTATCCTTTTTCTTAGCTACTTGTTTTTAATAGTTCTCAGTTTCATTTTTCGCTGGAGCTCTTACTAAGGTCAGTAAAGTCATTGTAATCTATTCTCCTATTAGTTCTTTTTTCAAGAAGGCTTCACACCATGATTGGAGCTTATAGTATTAATTAATATCTTGTTTACAGTATGAAGTATTTCATTATTCATGGTTTACATAGCTTATAGTTACCTGACATTGGGGTGACAGGGGTAAGTATTTGTTTTGGCTATGTCTAACAAGGATAAAATTAGCTATATCAATGCATCTTGATACGGAATATCTTTTTTATCTGGTTTTAATGTTTATAATTGTTGCAACATTAAACTAATTGAGTTTCAGAGCTATCACAAAAATGACACAGTAGTCAACATCAAAGTCCACAGCTCTGCATGTCTTCAGAAAGCCCATCCATTATTCGTTTGAGTTCACAAAGAATCCAACAGAATCCAAATGCTAATGATTGTTCAAGAGCATGAAAAAGTATTTGTGTATCGGTAACTGTGTCGGCGAAAAGAGCAATGTCATTCCCANAACAGTCTTTAATAAACAGTTCTCAAAAGGAAACAAAACACATAATTGCTTTAAAAAGTATATATCTAAAATCTTTTGTTACTTATATATGTATATATATATATATATTGAATCTTTATTTTTGGCCAAACAACTCTTGAATAAATAAAGCAGCCCCTTGAAAACAAATATTTGCCGAAGCCCCTCATAGCTCAATGCGTTTTAATTATCAAATAACACTAATAATTACAAGACTTTTTACAAATTTCGAAATTTGATCTTAGCCAACGATTTGAGAAAGGTTGCTACAGATGAAAGGTGTTGGAATTTCAGCCATAAATATTTACTTCAAAACATTTTCGTTTCGTTAAGAGCATATCATTCTTATTAACTTTATTTTCCTCATTTCTATTACAGTTGATTCTACAAAACCAAAACAAGTCAAACCTTGTATTTTGGAAGAAAAGAAGACACTTAACCTGGGTTAGATATCGTTTGTCTATTAATTATAGTACCTTCGTAGTTAAAAGCACTGAATTATCCTTTTTCTTAGCTACTTGTTTTTAATAGTTCTCAGTTTCATTTTTCGCTGGAGCTCTTACTAAGGTCAGTAAAGTCATTGTAATCTATTCTCCTATTAGTTCTTTTTTCAAGAAGGCTTCACACCATGATTGGAGCTTATAGTATTAATTAATATCTTGTTTACAGTATGAAGTATTTCATTATTCATGGTTTACATAGCTTATAGTTACCTGACATTGGGGTGACAGGGGTAAGTATTTGTTTTGGCTATGTCTAACAAGGATAAAATTAGCTATATCAATGCATCTTGATACGGAATATCTTTTTTATCTGGTTTTAATTTTTATAATTGTTGCAACATTAAACTAATTGAGTTTCAGAGCTATCACAAAAATGACACAGTAGTCAACATCAAAGTCCACAGCTCTGCATGTCTTCAGAAAGCCCATCCATTATTCGTTTGAGTTCACAAAGAATCCAACAGAATCCAAATGCTACTGATTGTTCAAGAGCATGAAAAAGTATTTGTGTATCGGTAACTGTGTCGGTGAAAAGAGCAATGTCATTCCCATAAACAACATCTGAAAATGTCTCCGCACGATATCCTCAGGGTTTTTTTCTTTTTTAGGAGTAAAGCCAAAAGTTTGTTTGTTAATCTAGTGTTGTTCGCAAAATATAGTCTGGAGGTATATTCAACATGAAGGGAAGATAGAGTCTCCTTGTATAACAACAGTTTGAATATTAGAAAAGGAATATCGACTTGTTGTTCTTGTATAACATCATAACAGCATTGATAGTTTCAGTTGGTATACGATTTCTGGTATTTTCCCCCGGTGTATCGAATCAAACTCCTTTGAAAAATAAACAAACATGACGGGCGCATGAAGTTGTTCGTATTAACACCTTTCAAAGGTCTACGGACAATGAGGGTCTACTTAAGCGCAGATCGGTTGCTTCCACAGCTATTTTAGTTTTATCGCAAGATATTATCGTTTTCGCAGCTTGGCATTGTAAATCTTGTCAGCAATGTAAGTCAGAGTGATCCCTCTTTAATTTTCAGTCATCAATTGGTTTCCTTTTTTTAGGAGAGGGTGTTCGCAACCCTTTTTTCAAATCTTTGAGTCGTTTTCAGAGTTCATCCCATAACAAAATCATAATAGAATGCCATTAAATGCTTAATTCTTTCATATTTAAGGGGTATTTGTCTGTGAGAGGTTGTCTGTGACAATTCTCTGAAATTAACACTTTAAAAAACAAATTCATAAATCAAAGAGTTAACCGTAGTCATAAGAAAACCTCTACTGTGAAAGCTAACAATCGACCATTGTTATACACCATTGTACTCAAAATTTTTTAAAGTCTCGAAATGATAGTATTGAGAACTATTCAGTAAGGGAAATTGTTTTAAAATGCAAGGCAAAATTTGTTCGATATTTGGACAAAGTTCTGATAAAAAATCGTAAAATTAGTGTTGTGAGATTTCATTGGACTATAAAGATTTTAGCAAGAAATGGAATGAACAATTGATCAATAGCGTAACTAAAAGTATGATATATGAAATTCTTATTGAAAAACGTACAATTTGGATATGCACTTTCGCCTGATCCAGTTACAAAATCGTCAACTAATTATTTTTTATTTATTGCTTCACCAATTAGTTTCCATTTTCATCATCCCAAATAAATGTTATATAGTATATCATATAAATATTACATATGGCATATTTATTATATAGTACATTATGTAATATATATTAAAAATAATATACACTAAATATCAACCTTTCCTAACATTTATTTGTTTTCGGTAAAATCTGGATAGAAGATGAGAAAACACAAACAGACAAAAGTAGAAACTCGTTAAAATTGTCAAATATCATTTGTAACATGTTGTCTTCGAACCATACTCATTTTTTCAGAGACAAAACTACTAAAAAATCATTTAAAAAGATAAAACGACCAAAACTGTATCACTTAAATTAGCAGTATCTCTGCAACAATATTTTTTGGGTTTTAAATTATAGCTAGAATGTAAATAAGCTCTGTCAGGCAATTCAAAATGTTACAGAAACTAAAAACATTACTACATACGAAAATTAGGGAGCAGTGGAGATCGCCGATACAGGCATTTTGACGACGTTGGGCCAAAGCATTCGGGAAGCTCAGCGTCCGAAGGCATCTTTTGCTAATCCCCCCAAAAACGTTAACATCCAACACTGTAATAGAAGATCAATGTATAGGAGTGGCACAGCAGGACAGATCGCGAGGGAAATGGATAACTACAGGTTGGATATTCTTGGAATCAGCGAGTGCAGATGGCAGAAAACTCATTTGGGTACGGTTTTTATTACGAGAACAATTTTTCGAAACCAGCTCTATCTTGACCATTCGCATAAAGAATCTTCCGATCACGTTATTTCATTATTTTTATTAGTTGATTAGACTTCTGACTTATGTTACTTAAGAATATAACATTCATTTTGCTCTTTTAGCTCTTGCAAAGGCATTCTTGCAAATTAAACTTGATCTGCGATTGAATCTGTGGTGAGAATGTAAATTTTATGTGCTGTTAATTTTGTCTTTTTTACAATTCCTACGGTTACTCTATGAACCAATATGTAGACAACCGAAATTTATCCAGCACTCTGATATACTAAAAAAGGAGAACTTGATTTTTCAAAATCGTTTTTTATGGGTACCAGTTAGAAAGAACCGAATAACAGCAAAACTTAATCTTCTATTTTTTCACTAAAATTCTTCAATTTTTTTCAGCGATTGCGCTTGCTCATGCAGGCATAACAACTAGCCGCCTCATACAATCTCTTGAACATATGGACGATACTCTCGTCAGTGGCGATTTCTTCCAAACTGTGTTTCCCTTTTTACCAAGCCCCAAGGAGGTAAGTTTTTTAGTGTCATCTTGAAATTTTGAAGACATGAAACTGGTAGATTTAACGTAAAGTTCCAAAGTATGTAAGTTATTTGCAGTAATTCTTTGTATCTGCTTATAGTTTACCCATCTAAAGTTCTTTCCTCACTGACCTTTCGAAAATCTCCTACCTCTCTGGTACAGTAATGTAAGAAATAATTTTAGATAACTTTAAGAATTTTTCAAAAGCAATACTTTATAGTTGACTATCACTGTAACGCCAATTCTCGGTTTCCGTCTTGTTAAAGGCAGTAAAACTTCATCAATGCTTAGTCACTGCAAATAGTTATTTGTTGCAGAATTATTTTCTACAGTGATTTTTTAGCTGAAATATAATTTTTCTTACAGGTAAAACGACCTTCAGTCGTTATTTCACGGATATTAGTGATTGTAGAGTCATATTTTGGAGAATCAGGGTGTCTTTATATACCATTATGGTTAAAGAGCATTTTTTCAGCTAGAGATATTGAAAATTGTTAAAATGGTTGACCACTATGTGTAACTATGGCAGTAGGGTAATAGGTCTAATGCAGCACTGTCAAAAATAGGTGGTCTGCTTTTAAAAACACTTTATGCATTATAGTGTATGGTGTTAATTTTCTCTTTCTTGTCCAAAACAAACGATAAATCGTTTCTATTCCAAAAAACTAAGCAACTTATCTAAGATCATCATTTTCTTCTTCTTCTTTCGGTGTTCCTCTTTCAGCGGTTGTCACAGCGATGCCCGTCCTGTGCATCCTCCTTTGACAGTCCAATCCTAATCATGTCATTATTTATACAGTCTCTCCATCTTCTCTTCGGTCTTCCCCGTCCTCTTCTGCTTGGTTGCTCCATGTTAAGCACACTTTTTCCAATGGGACCATTTTCTCTCCTAAGGGCATGTCCGTACCACCTGAAACGTGCCTCTGCCAATTTTTCTGCCATGTAACATACCTTGATGATGCCTCTAATCCTCTCACATATTCCATGGTGCATACCTTCTCACTTCTTTTGTTAGTGCGTCCATCACTATTGCAAAGAGAAGTGAACTTGGAGCTGACCCCTGATGTAGTCTTACTTTTACAATAAAACCTTCCGTCTTTCCTGTTGCAAATCTGACTACTGTCTTGCACTCTCTGTACATTTCTTTGACCCCGCTGACATACTTCTCTGACACTCCTTTTCTTCTCATACAATACCAGATTTCATCTCTCGGCACCCTGTCGTATGCTTTTTCAAGGTCTAGGAATATCCAATAAAGCCCTTGTTGACCTTCCATGTGCTTTTCCGCTGTCATTCGCAATGCAAAGATAGCATCTGTTGTGCTTTTCGTTGGTACAAATCTGAACTTTTCTTGGCTAATTTCAATTTCTTCTCGAATTCTTTTATCCATCATCATCTCCCAGACCTTCATGGTGTGACTTAATAGCTTTATCCCTCTGTAGTTGGAGCAGCTCTGAGCATCTTCTTTGTTCTTGTATATGGGAACGAGTATGCTTTTGTTTCACTTGTCCGGAATCTGCTCGGTGTCAAGAATAATCTTAAATACACTTGTAAGAAACTCTGTTCCATAGTCTCCTAGATATTTTCAGGCTTCCACTGGTATATCATCAGGGCCAACTGATTTACATTCTTAATATTAGTAAGCTCCTGTTTCACTTCCTTTTGTGTGATGGGACTGACGTCTTTTTTGAACTGGTCCACCGCTTTCCCGATCTTCCCTGGGGCTCCCCACATTCATTAGATCTTCAATGAACCCCTTCCGTCTCTCCAATATTTCCTTTTCTGAATTCAATAAAATATCATTTTTGTCTTTTACCATCATCATCTGCTGTGTATTTTGTCCATCTTTGTTCCTTTGCTTGGGTAAACTGTAAACAGATTTGATTCCACCACATGTCTCCATATTATCGTGGAGATTATCAAATGCGTCTGCTTTTGCTTTTACCACTACTCGCTTGACCTGCCTCTATGCCTCCCTTATATGCATCTTGAGTCTGTTCCCCTCCAAAGGTGCATCATTTCTTAAAGGCTTGCTTCTTTTTCTTTATACTTTTCTGTACCTCTTAATTCCACCACCAAGTTTCCTTCTCCCTGTTAATCAACCAGTAGTCAAATCGAGCACTTCGCTAGCCACTGTAGACATTCCGACTGCTGGAACATCCCAGTTTTCAGGCAATACCTCTCCAAGCCTCTCTCTGACCTGACTTTTGTACTTTTCTCCAATTTGTGATTTTTTAGCATCCACTATTTGATTCTTGGCTCCGATTTCTTGGTCCGTTTTAATGGTGCCTGTGACTTCATCTTGCATTTTACTGGCAGATGTTATGGTGTGACACATTTACCAACCAGTACTTTGCAATCTGTGACTTCTTTCAGCAGACCAATTCTGCTGAGTATGTAGTCAAGCTGGGTATTATGTTGTCCACTTTTATACATGACTTCTGTTCTAATGACTTTGCGAAGAAAAGTGTTCACAATAGCCAGATCGTAGCTTTCTGCAAAGCATACTATTTTCTCGCCTTTTTTTTTCTTGCTTCTAGATCGTGCTTCCCCATGTTCCTTTCGTCTCCAAAGTTTCCCTCTCCGATATGTCCATTTAAATCCGCCCTTATGTATACATGTTCATCTCCGGAGGTCTTCCTCACATAGTCATCCAGATCTACCCAGACCCGTTCCTTTTCCTTATCGTCACATCTAGCCCCTGGATCGAAGGCACTGATGACTCCATTGATCTTCATTATTGGCCCCATAATATGGCCTGACTATCTCTCTACTGAAATTACACCTTCTATGAAGAATGGGTGGAGAATAATGTCTACTCCATTCCTGATGTTTGCTGTCACACTGTAAAACAGTTCTTATCCATTCCCAATTTTTCCTGCCTTTGAACTTTTTCACTTTGTTTGCTGGACGCAAAAAACCTTCAGCTTTCTCCTTTGCGTCAAATCCACAACGTTTTCCCCTCTTCCCGTCAGTAATCAAACATTGAGAGTACCAATCATGAGCTCCTGTTCTCGGCCTTGCTCTCGTCGCTTTTCCCTTTTTCCTCCCGCTTCCTTCTGCCAGCCACACGCATTATTTCCATTACCTCGCTTATATCCCAAGGTAAAGGCAGTCGTTGTTAACCCGGGCCACGACCGATCCGGTATGGAATTTACTTGTTCTGTCATTCGTGTTTTTCAATTGGCAGGTGTTCTTTCCTGACACCAACCATAGAAATAGGCAGTGGGCCTAGCCTTTGGAACCACAAGCCATCTTGCTAGACAGCAAGTAGTCAACAAGGCAGTGCAGCTATTTAATCTACAGATAGGTGTAAAGGAGTTACTATCTATGGCGGTGACCTCATCTAGGACGTTTATACGCCCATGAATGCAACGTCCCCACTCGGGCAGGGTGAGCCAACAGAAAAAAGGCTTCATAACCCTGACAGGGGTGGCTAACCGTGTGGAACGCCTTACTACAGGGCGATCCGGTGGACTATGCAGGGAAGTATTGTCCGTTCCCTGAGATTAAAGTAGAACCCGCAAACCCAGAAACACCATAACCCTGACAGAGGGGCTGAACAGGTGCTACACCTTTCCTAAGGGTGAGCTGAAACTATGCATTGTCAGTTCGGATCGTATACATCCTAAAGCCTCTTGGCCCACATACCCAGAAACAAATCCTCTTAGATACTTTTATCAAACCAA
Organism: Morbakka virulenta; assembly: GCA_003991215.1. Lineage (NCBI taxonomy): Eukaryota > Metazoa > Cnidaria > Cubozoa > Carybdeida > Carukiidae > Morbakka > Morbakka virulenta. Next base: position 1,010,516 of record RDPX01000220.1, read on the forward strand.
TGTATGTAAGAGAATGTTTTTTAACAAATGTTCTTGTATTTCTTAATAATTTTCTTTTAACGTCTCAGATATCTGTCGTCAAAGAGAAAGTTGATGAACAGAAAGTATTCAAGAACAAAAACAGCAAACTTACCAGTCCAGAAGAATTTGCCTTAGTGGTATGTAATATTTTTTATTTTTACCTGAGAAACGTTCAGTGTGCATTTTTTAGTTCTCCAAATCTTTGGTCTTATATTGAATTCCAATTAAAAGAGAGTAAAAGAGAGAATGTCCCCAAGAAACACTGTCATTTTTAAAATATGTGCAATTCCCACATATTTTTTAAAATAAAAATAGTTAATTACATTATGTTATGTTACATTACATTTTATTTGTGTATGAATTTGTACTGTCTCAACTCGGGTATCTTGTTTTCAAGAAACACGTGTCAGTAATATTTACAAAAAAATTTGTTTGACACCTAACAGATTATCACCCATTTAATTCATGTTATTTTCTCTTTAATTTCTGATATTGGTTAACCCTCCAAATTTTTCTTTCTTAAGCTCTCGACCGTGAAGGACTACAAGAAAAGAATCAGAGGACTGGTGTTCCAACATTGCTTTCAAGAGAGAGTAGCCAACTTGGAGACGGTAATCTTGCAAAAATGATTTTTTTTAGATATGCCTCGCATAAGCAATTTGAAAAAAAACCCAGTCCACCAACAACCCAAAATTTATTTAATACATTTTCTTCCTCTATCGTAACCCTTTGTTAGAGCAAGTCAGGCAGGAAAGATACTTATGAATATTTGAAAATTGTTTTTTGTTTGTGCATTGTGTTGGAGATCAGAGAAAAGCAAGCTCAACGAAAAGGGCAACATCGTAACTTTTAATGTCATGATGTGACACTGGGTTTACCCATGTGCAACAAAAATTATAATTCAGCGTGCACTGTTACTTTTTTGGTACAGACGAAGTACTCCAAGTATACATCAACCAAAAGTGATAAATAATGATAACAATGATAAGGACAACAATAAAGATTTTTTTCTCTGTGATTTTAACGTTATTTTCCCAAAGAACTAGGCTCAGATGGTGCCTTTCAGACGGATTTTGTTGTTGCCGGGAGGAAGATCTTGACCCGATGCTCTTCCTGGCGCCAACCAATGGCTTTTTTGGGGTAAAGTTCCTGCCTTTTTCCCTGGTGGGGGAGATCGAACCCCAAAACCTCTTGGTTGCAGTGCAACGGCACTAACCATATGCCTACCCAACAATAATGACGATGATGATGGTAATGATAACAACAACAACAATAATAATGATATCCATAGTAAATTTTAAGGGTTTCGATATAAGAAATGTTACTACGATATCTGAGATTATTATTAATTTATTAGATGCAATGAGTACAGAACAACGAAGCTTTATTGAGAGGCTAAGTATCAAAGTTAAAACAGAGCTCCTAAAAACACAGTTTTACAAGGGAGAGCCAATGTATTCAGGATAGTGTTGTCATTGTAGAGGAGATAAAAATCAATCCAGTTATTCTAGATGGGAAAGGGACAGAAAGCAATGGTCCAGAAGGTACATGGGTGCTTGGCGGAGGCATCAAACTCCCTTTCAGTCGGTGGAAAGAGGAAGAAATAGCTAAAGATAAGAATATCACCGCAAATGCTGCAGTGAAATTAAATTTAACCCCGCATCTAATAGAAAATGTTTATCGGTAATGTATTTATCACGAGAGAACTACCTCTTTACAAATATCAGCTTTACAGGGAAAAAATTAAGAAATTTCTCTAGTTCAGGTGAGAAGGGGGTGGGGTTTTATCCGGAAACGCTCATATTTGGAGGGCTCAAAACCGGAAGTATTAATATGTTTGAAATTTGGGGCCTTTTATCTTGCGTGGCTCATAATCAGGGGCTTACTTACGGAATTTTATGGAAGTTTGAAAAAATTTTTTGGCAGCGTATGAAAACACAATTTGAACACAAAGCTGGTTTAATTGCCTGACTATCCTTTCCACCCAAGAGAAAGTACACTTTTTTCAATAACTGACAAAATATCACGCATGTCATGTTGTCATAACCGTACGCCTTAAAACTTGTTATCTTGATTTTGCCAATTTGTCATCAATTAAAGGTGCCTTTTGACCTGTGGACCTGAAGAAATTAAAGATGGACCATTAGCCAAACACAAGAATGTTTAACTATAGAGAATTAGACTTTCTTTTCTTTTTAGGGTTTGTTTAACTTGTTTTTTAATTTGATTAAATTATTCCCTGAAAAAGCAATTCTAACTTAGCGGTTTTTGAAGACTCTCACTTCGGTTAATCTTTTTGAAAAATTAAAAAATATGAAGTATTCAAATTTACTCTTTTCTCAAAGAGAACTGTAATTTTAAATGTGACAGGCTTTTTCTACAAAGTACACATGCTCATTTTGTTGAGGCTGAAGTCATGATGGAGGTTAAGTACTGAAACACACATACGCTTAAGAAAGTTTTTTTCAGCTTTATATATCGCAGCTAAATCTACCATACTTAACACAAGAATAACTAAGAAAATGGGAGGAAAATAAATGACAAGTCAGCGTAAAAACTTAAACAAAATAAACTGGTAGCTGATACGACATGTAGCCTGGACAAATAAAGCGAAATATCGACACCTTTGGTTTTTCCAGCTACGAGTGGAAGTAAGAATGGAGTTACATGTGAATTTTCAGCCCAGGCCCAATTTTTACTTTGCGCGCTTTCTTAATTTTAAGGAATTCAACAAGGGACTATACTAAAGTTTCACTTTTGTTTGGTGGGCTGAAATTCTTCTTGTAACCAACACTTTGGCAGTGTATAGTGACTCTTTAGGGGTTTTCGGTTTGATTCATCAGTAAATTGGGATAAAACAAACAAGGAAAGAAATATTCACTAACAACCCTTCCCCACCCAAGGTTTCGCTATTACAGTGATCCTCAAGGAGTCGAGTCATAGTATGAAGATATCGTCAATTTTTAATTAAGTTAAAAAATTGTGGAGAAATTTTGTATCATAAGTAATTAAATTTTGGTCTTACAGAACATGTCAGTCATTTACAAAGCTGCAACAGAAGTAACAACAAGTGCACGGTTGGAAGGTATATTAATGGTATGTGATATTGCCATTGTATTTATAGCTGAACGGATATTTTTCTTGTTTTGATGTTGTAAAGTATTTTGTGTATTTAAGTGCAATAAATACTATACTATATTATATAATTAATATAAATAATATATAATTAATATCTAATCTATAATACATTATATGTAATTGATAATACGTAACATAGTAATATTATTGTTAAAAAGTTGGTATGATTTTAATCCAGTTTGCTTGTTAATGCACTTGATATAGAGCACTTGCCTATAAAATGAAAGGTTTAACTTCATAATTCCTTTCGATCGTTGACCTTCCCAAACTTATTGAAAGCGGCTACAAGTGAAGCCCTTCTCCTGATTATTATTAAATAATTACTTTGCTCACTAAAACACAAGTAGATCGCTTCACCTTTAAAACGGTTGTTGTTTGACCCATTAGTGTGTATCTTCATATCGTGTTGTGGTACTTTAGGCATTGCAACTATAACAAATGGTTTTAAATAACCATGTTCAATAGCCTTTGAACAAGACTGATCTTAGCTGATCGCGATATTAAACATAAATTTCATTGATCTGTCGGATTTTGAAAATAACGCCAGAGTCTCGAAGATATTGCTGTAATTCGTTCTATATCGTGTGTATTGTGCTGTGTTCCAAAGGAGCAGACTGTTTAAGTCTTAAGTATCTTATCCAGTTCCCAGGCAAATGATATTTGGCTTTCAGAAAGATAGCTAAGGAAACTAAAATAACGAAGCACTGTTTTGTGCCTTCAAGCTCCTTACCATTTTTTTATGTAAGTAACTTTCAAGAAGCAAACTGCAACGACCGAAATAATAAATCTCTATTGTGTCTTCCGGAAAGTGGTATCAAAGATGCTTCCCATACCACCTATGTCATCACCCTGGATCTTACTACACCAGTGGCAACTCTAGCTACTGACCTAAAGACAAGATTAACCTGGTCCAAGCTGCTTTTCGTTCCTTCTCCAGTTCCTGTAAAATTGTAGCCAGGTGTTTTTGTACAAAAGATGAATCGATGGTTTCATTGTTTCTTTTACTAAAAAGTGCACGGAATTTGACTACTTTCTAATTATTACCGACATAAATAATAAATTATTTGAAAAAGCATCTTTTTGTCAATACGAATTCCAAAATACTTAAGTTTGGATACTGTTACTTTTCACTATGAGTTGACTTTTTAAATCAGCTCAGAAATATAGTTAATTTTGCTACTATTTTCTTTAAAATGTGCCTGGGAGACCAGAATGAATCGAGTGTATATTCCAATTAAATAGCCATAAACAACTATTTTAAAAATTTGTTATTTCTATAAATATCAATGCGAAAAACTGGTTTTTACTCTCTTTTAAAAGAAATAATAACGCTTAGATGAATAATCATACAGATATTAGGCAACAGCCTGGTATACACTCCCTACGTATTCACATGAAATTGAAAAATTGATCGAAAACGGTCTGGGTCTGTCTTTCTTGAGATTGCGCCTGTGTTCCGCAGCTTTGTTTTCATCTATTTTACCGGTACACCAAGGAGTTTCTCTAATTGAAAGCTTTATTTCTTTTGTACATTAGATTTAGAGAAAAGCGGCAGCTGAAAAATTGTCTCAGCTATTTTACTTGCTAATTTTCTCTACACTTCATTTCTTGTGCCAGATGCTCATCCAGATTCTTTATTTTCTTTCTATTAACGTCGTCCACCCTATCCAGTGTAAGGTTGTTGTGTTATATCTTCAATGTTTGTTTCTAAGCCTGCTTTTGCCTGCTATATTAATTGTTTTTTTTATCTATCACCATTTCTGTTACAATTCACCACCATGTCATCACACTATCCTTTCCTCTGCTTCTCGCAACATATGGATTATTTCACTCTATACTTTGAATTAGACAGTTCTAATGCACTAGTGGATTAAGACTATGCTAGTCATGAATTACTAGAGAATTAGGACTAGACGTAGAGAATTAAAACTAGATATTTTGAATTAACTTTAACTTTCGAACTTTCAACTTTCGAATTTTAAAAATCAATTCGAATATTCTGAGGAATGAAACCATTGTTTTGCAATTGTAACTTTTAAATTTTCTAAGGTAATTCAAATTTTGCAAGAGAACATTATCGCAGAGTTTTTTATGAATGGTTTGATAACTAAAATTTAAGAATTTTAACTTCTTGCTACTATTGCATCAACTAATTAATTTGATTTTGCTACTGATGACCAAGGAAGAAAACAATTCCTATCGCATTAACAAATTTTTATTTGTATTTATTGTGTTTTGTTCTGAAAACATATTCTCAACGTTTCTTAATGACCCGTTTCTTATTATTTAAAAATTCATTCCTTTTATTGGCCTTACAGTTAATTCGGCATGAGCCCATTATAACTATAAATTACTTGAGCAATTGATATTTCACCTTCCATTAAGTGTCTTGTTTAATTTATGACATTTAAACCACTACGCCTCGTTCTCTGGATAAGTCTTAATTTCCTAGAGAAATAAAGTAGCAATAATCGTAATACACTAAAAAATTAGGTCATTAGGAAATTAAGATTCATGGTCTGATTGCCCCGAGTTCTAATTTTCTGTGCCAGAAGTTAATTTTATTCCAGGATATTCTCCTTTAAGCAAATCAAAGTCACGAGGTTTTGTTTACAGTAAACATTTTAGGAAATAGATTTTTAAAATAAGCATAAGGTGGTCAAGATAAAAAGAACAAATAACTGCCAAAGGATCCAAAATTAGAGGAAAGGAAAAGCAAAAGGAGAAGTATCTCACTAGGTGTGTCTTTTAATTCTTCCGGTATGAAATGAGTGAACATTAAAGTAACGGGGGATGTGGTCGAATTTTGCTACCATGCAACAATGTACAACCTTTATGCACCTTGTGGACCTGCTCTTATTTATCGCTCTTTCTGAATGTCCTTAAATCTAGTTTGCCACATTTTTATTTGGCTGTGCTTGTTTCTTTGACCCTCTATTGGTCTCCAGGATGAAGCATGATGGACGAGGCTTCCTTTGGGCAGCCTAAAAGGATGAGCTGCAAGCTTCCACCTCTTCTCTTTCACTATCACATGTAGTATAATCTACGAGCTTTAATAAATCTTTTTATTTCTTTGTTTCAGTATGTACTTTCAACTGGAAATATTATGAATGATTCTTCAACCCTTGGTTTCAGGCTTGAGCTCCTCACAAAGGTAATTAAAAAGTAAATGTATTTAATTTAATTAAGGAGGTATCTCACTACTCATATATTGTTCTTTCATGCTGGATCATTGTGTTTAAAATTTACTTAAACTCAAGGTCAAGCAGATTTAATTGTTTCTTCAAAAACTTCAATGAAATTGATTTTGTTTTTAAATTCTTCTCTAGCTTTTATAGCAATATGATGTATTTTCTATCTTAGTTCTGCTTAAGTGGTTCCGAAATCCTTCTCGCACAATACTATTTTTAAAAGAGATGTATTTGGAATGCCTCAGTCTTTTTGATGACCTCTAGGAGTACATAAACGAAAAAAATATTGAAAATACTTGAACCTTTATATGTGTTTATATCCTATTTGACGTTCTTTAAATTGGTTATTGTGAGGCTGGAATTGGTCAGCAATTAATTCCTTCTGAATTTTTTACGTCAACAGTTAACTGTTTGCTAATAGTACTTTATAAAAAAAGCCAGCATATAACATTACTACCAAGCCTGCAAAGTTTAATTTAACTCTACCAGCTATAAAAAGACAAGCGCAATAATTTTGACAGCATAAAGAAGACAAATGTTGTTTAAAAATTGTTTTTACACCTGATGTTTATGAAATTGTCATGTTAGCCTTTAATTAGGTGTTGATTTAATTCTCACATAGTTGCTCATATACAGGGAAAGTTTCACTGTGAGTTGGAGAGTAAAATTGTACAAAGGCACATTTTTTCTTGCGAAATATTTTGTTTATAATGGCAATCAAAGGCAAAGCTGAATGCTGTCGAAGAATCCGATGACTGACTACTAATTATTTTGTTGTAGCAGTATTGCTTAATATTTTAATAAAACTGTCAAGGGAAGTAATAATCGTTATAGCCTACACTTTTTTGTATCCGTACATGCCTCTTCTTTACCATTACGGATGAAGCCAAAGTACCCCTACGCATGATCCACAACAACCCAGTCAAAAATATTTACTTCTGCAATGAAGGGCATTAGCTTAAATTAGATTCTCCTCTCTCTCTCTCTCTCTCTCTCTCTCTCTCTCTCTCTCTCTCTCTCTCTCTCTCTCTCCCTCTCCCTCTCTCTCTATCT
>RDPX01000220.1:1017943-1034294 GCA_003991215.1 Morbakka virulenta
CTCCTACATCTGCTGTCTCCTAACCACTCCCCCTCCAACTATAACACACACCCCCTCACTCTCTCACATTCTCTCTCTCTATCTCGCTCTCTCTCTCACTCTCTCTCTCTCTCTCTCTCTCTCTCTCTCTCTCTCTCTCTCCCTCTCTCTTTCTCTCTTTCTCTCTTTCCAACCCTACAGTTATTCGAACTCCGTTTTTTATGTTAAAGAATTGTTCTTTGCCTTTGGCTTGTTTGGTAGGCTCTAATAACTGTACTTGCTTAGGTTTTTCTTTGAATAAAATATTTTATTTCTTTATTGAACTTTTAATCCATTCGGTAATTCAAAATTACCTGAAGACTTAAGGAAAGAATTGATTTCTCTAAAGTGAAAGCTTTTATTTTTAGAATCTAATAACATTAATGCCTATTAATGCTATTTCAAAACTTTCAGCATCTTTTGTAAGCCTTAGAATATGTGTTGGCCAAGAATTTGCATTCCCATTCCATCTCCCGACTGGAATTATACAATTATTTAAATGCTCAACACATAAAAATAAAACACAGTATATTTTTAAAATATACAATATTGAATATCAAACTCTCAGCTGTTGTATTTGCCCTTGCAAACGATATTCCTTGAGCTACATATTAACACGACCCTTTTCCTTGAAGATCGGAGATATCAAGACTCCAGATCGTACAAGCAGTGTATTAATGTACATTGTCAATCAGATCAGAAAGAAGGAATCAGATTTAGTAAATCTGAAAGAAGATCTTCCTAACTTGGATAACACAACTAAAGGTAATATTTATCAGTCTTCTTTTGAAAGCTCACCCCCCAGCCTCACGTAAGGTAAGGGGGTTCCTTTGGAGTAATAATATGACAAGGAACAATCTCAATCAATGCTTGATTGTTCGATTTTCTGTATAACCTAGAAATTAAATGTCGAACAAAAAATATCTCAGATAAACAACAGCAGGAGTACTTTAAGGTCTTTAAAATGAAATTAAAAAAACTCAGTTAAAGATTCAAATTCAAGCTAACAAAATGGGCCTAGATATTTCAGTCAGAGCGCTGATCGTTCAGTCAAGAAGACATTACTACCAAAGAAATAATTTCAACTCTCAACAGTTGATGATTCTTCATTCCACTCTGTAACACAAGGCAAATTAAAAATATATTCAATTCTGTTTAAGCCCTTAAACAAAATGGAAAGATTAGACGGTTACATGTGCAAGAACGATGGCAAATAATTAACAAATATTGTTAAAATCCATTCATGACTGTATGTAATTAATTGCTGGGGTGTTTTAGTATTGGCAAGTTAATAATAAGAAGAAATTAGAATCTTGGTATTGTTAATCACCCTGAAAAGTAGATAGATGCATAAAGTAAGAGTACATTTTCTTGTTCTAACGTCAACTTGATCTTGCAATTAGCCAGTAGTTTATCTCTTTCACAGAGTGTATTTATTTAGAAAAGAAACAAATGGCATGAAAACAAGTTAAGCTAGGAAGTCACCCCAAGAAAGATTCAATCTCAGGTCCACCTAATGCCCAGGAATTTTTTTGAGTCCAGGGCCTTAAGGAATCAGCCACGGCCAGGTTGTTGTTGTTCAAGAGAGAATTTCTACTTCTCCACTTCTGGACGATCTATTTACTTAACTTTAACTACAACAAGCCTGAAAGAAAACGAATTGCACAATAGTAGGCCCCACGTAAAGTTGAGTTGATTTCATTGATTACATGTTTGGACTTACCTCTCACTTGTTTCTGTAATCTAAACCCTTAAGCTTGTTTTTACAGGAGACAAGAAAAAAAAAAGATCTATAGCCAACTGTTTATTTGTCCACGTAAGATACTGGATTAAATATCATAAAAAACCACTTATTTTAATTAGATTTTAATTAAAACAGGATCATGAGTTTTCAAACAAAGTGACCTACTCTCTGTCACTACAAGCCACAGGGAATTGTATTAATTTTGCAAGCTGCATGTGGTTTATGATTAATAACTTTGTCTGTTAAAGTCATTAATAGTTGTACTAGGGTAGCAATGATATGACCAATGAAAAAACCAAGACTGTGTGCTTTGTGGAAGCCATTTTTTCTTTCTAAGATTTGAAACTGAAAAAATAAATTTATAAATACCAAAGAACAGCAATGCAATTACCATTGTTTATTTAGGATGTATTTCAGAGTTTTAGCTATCATCAAAACTACAAGATGCACAAAGATCTTGAACTCGAATGACATTTGCGAGTAATTTTGTTGAGTCATAAATATCCGCTGGAATAAGGTTTGAAGACCCAATGCTCTTCACACAGATGACTCGAAGTGTATTACCAAAAGCATGTCTTTGTATTGTGATAATAACATTGCCAGTATTCCCGCATCTATTACAGAGACAATAGTGAATATTAAAACTTCATTATAAGCTTCTTGCTTCGAAACTCATCCCTTGTATTCAGTTCAGATCGAATTTAAAAGTAAATACCACACGCACAAATACTCAAAAAATATCTCAGGGATAACAGGCCATTAAATCATTAAGTATTCATGAAGTCTCTTGATTAAAAGAGAAATATAAACAAAGCACCCAGAATATTTTGACATCTTTATCGTGTCATCATCAGCTATAAAACTATATCACAACACAGCAATCCTATATTAACAAAGTCTGTTATCATGGAAACCAAAAAATTCAAAGAAACTGCATAGAAAAGAGCAATCATTTCAAGAAAATAATTGTAGCTCCCCAGAGGCCTTCAACCCCTTGTTTGTCGATGGAGAAAAACGCTTAATATAAAATGCTTCCAAAAATGACAATTGAGATCAATCACTATTAGTGTCAACAATAGAATAATTAAGAAGAACCGCGTTTTTAATGTATTTTTTTACTTCTATCTTATGTGGCGTCTCTAATGATGGTAGACTGAATAGACTAACGCAATCTTGATACAATTGACACTGCGACAAGTGCATGAACATAGGCTGATTGTTACGAGTCCCGTGTTCAACTAAGCGTAACTGCAAACATCGACCCGTTTTTCCAATGTATTCTTCACCACACCCTGGACATTTGATCTTGTAAATAACATTTGCTTTCTGTCATTTTTGGAAGCATTTTATATCAAGCGTTTTTCTCCATCGATTAACAAGGGATTAATCCCGAGTTATTTCTGGGTGAATTTCTGGTTTAACTAATAAATGTTATTTTCTTCAATGAATATTTCAATTTTAGGATAGCAGCATTAATCCAAATAAAAGTACATTTGTAAAGTGGCCTTTCCAATATTTTCATATCTTGGGAACATTTCGTTATTTGACGATAAGAAAAAAAATCCAATTCATTCAGGGAATGTAAATTACCATTAACTGTTTTATCTTACCTCATCATAAATGTTTGTATTTTTGTTTCACAGTGACCTCTGAAGAGATTGACAGGAGCTTGTCCGAATTAGCAGCAGAATTTTTGGTGAGTTATGTCTATTGACTTTCAAGATCATATTTTACTCACAACAAATGGAACCGACAGGTTACAGATACATAAAGACATGGATATATATATATGAATTTATAACATATATATTATAAATATATGAAATATATGTTTCATATATGTATGTATATATGATATTTATAGATATATAATGTTATCATGTACACATCATGTAAATTGATAAATGAAGCAATGGTCCTGAAATAAATTACAAGATTCCACTCCAGGAATTTAAAGTTTTGGCCTGACTACAAAAAACTAATAGCATATATATGACCCAGTCGGTTGGTTGGAGTGTCATTTCCATTAACTTTTGTAGCATTTCTTCTGGACTGGCCATCAGTTGGCTCTGCTGTTCCATTTGCTTGGCAATGGCTTCTCGTTGTGAATAAAGTAAATCTGTTAACAATTTTAGTCCATCAATTAGCTGATGCATCACCTTACTCTGACCAAGCTTGGTTTTTAAAACGTTTTAATTGTCAAGGCATCCTTCATAGACAGTTTTCATGCTTGCTCCCGTCTATTCTACCCAAGCTCTTCTTCTAGCCCATGGTAGGCTTCTTCTCTTGTCTCCAGAAAAAAGGCTTTTTGTTGTTGCCGGCTCCACTTCTTTAGGTCACGACCAAGCTGTGGGTCATACAATTTCTCTATTAATTGATCTTTTAGGGATTTTTTTCACATCGCATACCAAGTCCGCATTCTGCTGTGTAACATCTTGTTATAATCCATACAATACATGGGGTGTTCATAACGAAGAAAATTACGGTAGATTTCCCTAAGCCGAATCAGGGCGTAGATGCGAAATTCTCTTTAGGGTAATAAATATAAAAGACATTAAGTTTTACAGGTAATCTCTCATACCTTACTTTCCTGCAATGGTAAACAATAAAAGACCAAATATTGAAATAATATTATTTAGTCTTAAGAAAAGGACATCGATTTCAAATAATAAAGTTCTCGACTTTTGTTATGCTTTCTGTTGAATTTAACTCCTGTATTTAAATGAACTACTATATTTCAATGAATTCCTGTTCGATAATATCCATTTTTATGGACTTCTGTTCAACAATGTACTATGGCGAATTTAACAACCAAAGGTTCTCTTTGATATACAAGTAAAACTTAAATCTTAGAACACAGAAATCAATGACAGTGAAAAAAATTCGATGAATACAATGTTTAGTTTGTTGTCCGCGCAATCACGTGATAGTTCAATACCCTACTCTGTCTACAGATGTGACAGTTTGGCCTGACCCGGTCTGGGTCAGAACATGGGAAAACTCCTTGGAAGACTATTTTTCCTTTTGTATTCTATTAAAAAATGTCTTAAGTGTTTGGTACACGGGCTGCCTTGGACCAAACGACTTCCTCAAAACTTGCGATAGGTCTTTCAAGGTGCAGATGGAGTGGCAGGGTTGGTATTTTACTTTCGTCTTTTGCAAATCTATCGAGGTGGTCCATTAGAAAATCTGTTTTTTCTGCACCTTTCCAAGGGTACTGATTATCCTCTAGGTATCCTACATTCATTGGTCCACTTACGATCATAACGAGGAACCACGACAGTAAACTATCTTTCCCAGTTCACCTCTCTTTGGAGCTCATCAAGGCGACATTTCAATTCGGTTATCTCTACCAATTCAGTTCGATCTCATTGCCTACTCGCTTCGTTTTCTTTATCTGGTTTTTTAATCGTCCATGGGTAGTTATCCGTATCCCACCTTTGACACCAGTTGAGAGGCCTCATGTTCATGAACTTTGATAGAAATCAGTAAACAACAAATCACTAGCCATGTCTTTTCCACGAATAAAAAGGATGGGAGCAACCTATCAGTTCTTTTCAGTACCGCAACCTTAATTAAAAAGTGTAATACAAGAAAATTATATTGTACATTGCAAAACAACAAAGTCCGACTAAAATTGGATAGAAAATTAGCTAAATTTCTGAGTACTGGTTTTATGATTATTTTCGTTTCTTTTCCCTAGAACAAATGGATGTTCCTTTGTATTTATGAAATTCTACAATATGATTGGTCAAAGCCATCGAAGCGCCCTAATTTACAAGTTTCTTAAAACTGATTTCCGTTGTGTGCAATTCAACTGTGGCAATTCTCAAACCCTAAAAATCTAATTTTTCTTTATGTGTTCCTTACAAATGAACTACCATAAGAACACACGATAGTAATATCTAAACTAAACTACAATATTGAGCTTACCTTGTCTAACTTCGATTCTCCTGTTCCAATGATAACAAAATTCGTCTATGAAATCTGACATTTCTACCTTACATTTATATACATTTAAAAGACACAAGCTAATTGAACTTTGCTCGATTCCTAGTGATCATAAGACAAGGTTAGGTGACCTGGGTACAGGTGAAGAATAATGCAGGATTACAACAGATAGCGGTATCCTTTGATGTTTGTAGGTCACTTTTCTTTTGGCGACATGCAATGGGCATCTTAAATTAAGCTACTTTTCGTGTACCAGAAAACGAGGCAATGAAGAGGCAACAAATTGTAATTGCAACTAGCTGCGACCTGAAGAAATCAATTTGAAAACGACTGCATAGATGCATTTAAAAACTAATAACTAAATGAAAAAAATAGAGTTATTTCCAATCTGTGAGTAAGGAGTTGCCAAAGGAAAAGAACTCGCATTGTGGTTCTGTTTGCTAAGGAAAAGGTAAATTATCTTTTAGATAATTTGATTTTACGGACGACAGGTCAAATAGAACCACACAAATGAATGAAATCCCTTGATTTTGGCTAGCTAAGTTTATTCTTCTTCTAAGAACGATCTAAGAGCTTTATTTTTGGCCAACATTTATAATAACTGCTGCACAACGAATTTAACTAAAAGAGGACACAAAATCAACTTTGAATTTTTAGCGTCACAAAATAACTACTGTGAGTTGGCTGCAAAACGACGAAAGCTGAGATATGGATTGTCAACTTTGTTTTTGTGGCTTTTAACAGCAGCACAAAAGCTTTGTTTCTCATTGCTTTTTCTTTCCAATTTTCTCTTTTACCTCCCATCTTTCCAAAATTCCTTTACGTATTTAGTGCAAAGCCAAGCCTGTTTTCCTTTACAAGAATTGACACCGGATAGCTAAACGTCGTTTTCATGTTCCCTATGGTTCCGTATGCGCTTTAAAAAGTGATTGAATTATTTTTTTCAGCTGCAGTTCTGTAATATTCTTCTTCTGTAGCCTGGAGTTAGCTGTCAGACTAACGATAATTAAATTTCCATTGTAAAAGGGAAAAGTTTAGAATCGTATTGTCATTTGTCACAACTTTTATTATTCTCGTGATTTTCATAAGTTCATATTTCAGGCTAAACTATGTGTTCTTTTAATTAGTTATTGTTCTTTTTCATCAGAATGTAACAAGTAGCTCTTTTGGGGGTTCATATGGTCAGTTTAAAAATGAAATTTCATCAATGTAAAAACATAAAATATTCTTTTTTCACTGTATTGTTTTCGGCAGAGCCGTCTAAGTTTTTTTATAATTGTTTTCTTTCATTGCAGGCTGTCGAAAAAGATACCGCTGCTATTGGACAAGCAAGTGACTGCTACAAGGTAACCGAAACCTATTAGTGTACCCCTTATTTTGCTCTTAATTGAACGCGAAAGACTTTACTTTTGTCAGTCCTTGATACTATTGACAAAAAGCTTTTCTATCGATCACCTTATTACCAACTCGTCTCAATATAATCTTATCATTTCCGGCCTTGTATATGTTGGACTTGGCTTTATTCTTTTCCTTCTTCTCGTCCTTGTTCTTTTGAAAATATTTTCATAAAATATTTGGAATTCAGCAAGTGGAAAAGCAAAAAAAAAGCAAAGAAGTTCAAAATTCCCCCAAAATCTCATCACACTGGCACTTACACTTATAAGCAACCATACTTAAATTTGTGGCAGACAAGACATTCTTTGTAGATGAAAGAAGTACTTTTTGTGAAGTGAAAATTATTTTAAATGCAATAGCATGACAGCGTTCGGAAACTGCCTTTTGATTGAAATCAAAATCAAGGCTATTTAGGGTAGTCTGAGGTATCTATGTCACTCCAAAGGAACCTATTTAACAGGATTTTGAAAGTTAGAAAAAGTTGTCTAGCTTTCAAAATTCTGATTATTTAAGGTTATTCCGTCAGCAAATTCATTCCAACAATTACTATTTTACTTTTCTCAGCTTTTATTTTCAATGTGCTAATCATAATCTTTCAGAAAAAAAAATTCTCTTTAGTCTTTTTAGTAAAAAAACCCCAAATTTCTCGAGTTAGAAATGTTGTTATGAGCCTAGTACTGGGCTAAAATTACTACTGTCTTTTTCACTAAAAGTGTGCAATGAAAAAAAATTAGTAATTCAACACGATTGTTGAGAAGTAGTCTCAGACATAGGCCTTGAAATGTCACCTGAAAATGATCAATTTCGGACAAGGAAAGATAAAGCACTTAAAAAAATCGAAGATGTACAGTATGATTCCTAATTTCCTGCAAATTATAGTATTCAGTTTGTTGGGTTTCAATAGGGCTGGAAACTCTGTGAATATGTTTTTCGGTTTCATATACTATCATTTCAAAAATGTTTACTTGCTATCTCAAACACACGAGGATAGTATCTTCCTTGTTTTTCTAGAACCAGTAGCCACAAAAAGGAAACAGATAAAGGAGGGCAAATATTATCTATGATTTGGACTGTGCAGTAATCTCACCACTTCACGTTTGGTCAGTCACCATTAACAAAAATTTTAGCTCAACAAATTGGGGCTGTATGGCATTTTTATTCACGACGTTGGTTTTAAAAGGCAGTGAATTAACTTTGATTAACATTGCTTTCGTTATAAACCAATAAAATATATTTCCCTGATCTCAATGTGCTCAGTTGGTATCATCCCAACAATGCTGGAGCCAAATTCGTCTAGATTTGATAGCTGAATACTCGTACCTACCTCTAACAATGATATCACAAACAATTGTTACTAAAAGCAGTTACACCTAGGGTTGCTTAAGAACTAATTCAAAATTGCAAATCATGTATGTTTGAAGGCCAACTCAAGGTAACGTATCCTTAAGACGAGTGAAAGAGATGCAAAGTTGTTTAAGTGAAAACATGTATCTAGCGACCTGCATCAAGAATGGACACTTTGGGTTGTCAAGTCAATTTCATATTAATTTGTTTTCTTGGGGATCTGTAGGGATAGTAACAAGATAGTAACTGAAATATATTGAAATACACACAGGTCCATGATACAATTTTCTCCAGTTTAGTATTGGTTTTGCATTAAGCATTTTTGGCAAAAAGATCACGCAACAACATTATTACATACTTATGTCACAATATCCTATTCTAAATCTACAACAACTTGGCTGTTATTTTCTTAGATTAGAAAAACAAGAAAGAATGTTATTTATCAGTGGTAGAGGTCCATTGAAATTTTCAGTGAAATTCTCTATAACAATCAGGCCCTATAGTTGCTTTTTAATTCATAATAATTTCCACTGTGATTTAAAAACTAAAAAAATTGAGAATTAATGAAATTCGCTAAAACGTTATCATTAATTATCATTACCATACCACTAAATTACAGATTAATTGTAAATTTTCCATTTCCCCTATTCTTGCTTTATAGTTAGACCACTGTACCTCGGGAAAATTATTTTCATTTTCTTACCTAGTCTCTTAACAGCCATGGACCTTAATTATCTATCTCAAAAACACACCTCAATATCTGAAGAGCTACCTCTCATATTTTCGTTTGATTTGCTTTTCAGGAATTCTTGCAAAAGGCAAAGAAGAAAATGTCAGCTATGAAAAAACTGCGAAAAGATACAAACAACGCTTTAGAAGATATGGTTGTTTACTTAGGAGAAAATCCTGCTCAAGTAAAACCAAGAGATATCTTTAACATTTTACGCCAGTTTGTTACAGACATTGGTGCTACAATTGAATCAATCGAAAGAAAATATAGACGTCTACTTCAAGAACAGAAAAGAAAAGCGGCTGCAAATGGGTGTGATCCCAAGAGCGTTCGTCCCAAGAATATTGTGGAGAACTCCAGAAAATTATTATGGAAACAATAAAAAGGAAAAAAAAGACTAATTAAAAAAAAATTAAATAATTAAGTTAATAAAAAACAAAAAAGTTGATTTATTTTAAAGGCAAATGCCATTACGTAAAACTTTGTGTAAATTTGTACAAATGTGTCTGTAAATGATGGCCACTTTGATAGTGATGCCAATTAAATTTTCCCTATAAAAGCCCATGTGCCAATTCTAACGACGCAGGAATGACAAAAAATTGTTCCTCGGAGTAACAAGAGAACAAAATCAAAACAATTATAACAGTGTGTCTCTAAAATATCACCTAGAATCAGAATAAAAACTTCTGAATTTGTTAAACAAAACCAAACAGCTTTGTTTAAAAATTAACTTTTCACTTATTTATACTTTTTGTTCACAGATAATTTTCATTTAGGTTGTCTTTGATGCAATATTTTGTTACTTCTCCTCATCTGTCTTCTATCATACTTTTACCACATCTACTGCTATTATTAACTTTATCTTTTTTCTTCATTTGTAAATCTTACCATAGATTTCTTCTCCGCTTCCTTTCTTTCAAGTCATTCTATTCTATATTACATTTTGAATCGCCAAGATGTGCTTTTCTGCCTTTATCTAGTTTTTATTCCCAAAGTTTTATTAAATTTAGTTTGTCTGTGATAAAGCTTTTATCTTGCTTTATCTGCATTCTGTTCCATTTTTTACTTACCCTAAGTTTATTCTATCCCTATTTCTTTCACTTGTAAATGTTATGAAAGATTCTTTCCTGTCTCCTTTTTATTCAACTTATTTTAATCTTCATTTTACAGTACATTTTGAATCACCAAGCTTTCTTTTTCTGCCTTGATCTTTTCTTTACTTTCTGAGTTAATTTTACAATTTAGATTTTGATTTTCTGTGATACAAATTCTTTACTTTTCTGTCTGTATTATAACGCTTTTTCTTACTTACCTCGATTGTAGTTCATTCTATCCTTCTCTCTTATATTTGTAAATGCTATTAAACTTCTTTTTCTATCTTCTTTTCATCGAAGCAATTTTATTCTATTTTATTGTACATTATGAATCATCATGCTCTACTTTTCTTTCTTGAGGTCTATCATTTGGGTTTTTTGATACTTTATCTCTGTTATTTTTTTGTCTCGTTATTTTAATTTTTTTTCTTCACTGTTTTGTTTTTGATAACATGAACTGGCAAATTGTAACATTACACACTGAACTCCAGCATCAGAATTTCAACTGATAGATTGTTGTCGATAACGTGAATGGTACATGTCCTTTCTTGGGTATTCTTTGGTATTCAAATGCAAGCATTTGAATTTTTTAAATTTATTTTGTACTTAAAATTAGAGTTAATTTTTGGCACATTAAAAGGATTAAATCATGTCAATATTTGAAAACAGTGACTTCAGCAGTCAAGTGTATTAATAATATATTCACTGTAAGTATCCACTTAAAACTCCACTTTAACACTGGCCTTAATACTGCCAGCAGCAGTTTGGAGCAATGTGTCGTTTGGAAATAATTGTAACTTTGTAATGTCGTAAGTAATATGTGTTAACTTAAAAGAAAATATAGTTCACAATTTTTGTTGTTGTTCATTGGCTATGCTTTTTCAATAATCTGTCCCTAGTATACCTGTTAGTAACAAAACAGTGATATGACAAGACCTTCTCTGTTTCATAAATTGCTAATGGGTGAATTGAGGTATTGGTTGAAACACAGTTTGACTTTTGTTGTAAAGCAATGCCAGTGTATACATTATTGGTAAGCCACTGAACTGAAAATTCTTCACGATTTTCTGCATTTCATTTAACCAACTGTTCCGCTGTATGAGAAGCTCACAGGTTCTATGATAATCAGCTAGCTTTGACGTTGATTGTTGTTACTATACATCGCAATCTGTCCTTCTATCTAATCATTTGCTTTGAAATAGGTACTTTTAATCACTTCAAATGTTTTTCGTTCTCTTTTATTCTTACGATTCTTATGCTTCACATATTTTGCAACTTAGAGACTCGAAAATTCATGTTAAAACACGAAATAATTCCAATTTCAACCTTACAAAATGTCTCGCATTTACAATTGGAAAGTAAATTGGGGATTACTAAAAATGCTTATGAAGTACACTTTTCGGGAATAATATACTGCTTTAAATCAGAGTGTGATAAGAAAATACTCGCATGGATCCAACTGTCTAACCGACCACATCCTCCAAATTTTCCCGTCTGATAATGATATAATCCCTGCTAAAAAATTTCTTTTTCATGGACAGTTTTAGACAACGCTCAAACAGTATTTTAGATCCTGTTCTTAATTAAGCCTCGCAAGTTAGCTTAAAAACTTTACGTTAACAGAAAATCAATTAACAATATCTCATCTTTGTAATTCTGAACAAAGCACCCAAGCATTTTTGAAGTTGCCTTTATTTGAAGCAAAAGTTATATCTTGTCTTAAAACCTAAGAAAACAAATAAGAATAAAAACACTTGTCCACTGAATTTATTCTTCCAAGAATAGCTTTTTTAACGACCAGGAAAACCAACAGGGAAAGGGATATGTCCAGTACACATTAAATATCCATGTGCTTCTGAATAATGATTCCAAGTATTATGAGAAATATTATGATAATTGTTCCCGAAGTGTCAATTAATCATCTAAGAGTTTTAAAGTTTGTCTATTTTTGGATACGCACATAACTTTATAGGTACTACTACTTCAACTGTAATGCCAAGTTGTCACCATTTTCTTAACAGCTAAAGCAAAAGCAAAGCTTAAGCCATTTACTGTTTTTGGAGGAGCTATACATGACTGAATGGCCTAAATGATATTCGGAGAAATGAAAAGCTTAATCTTTTTCAAAAGGATAGATGAGGTAACAACAATTCAGTGGTGGGAAAACGTTAGAAAATTCGCTTTTCAAAAATGGCTATTGTCAGTGGATTTAAATTATCACCATAAAGGAAAAAATGTTGAAAGTAAAATACGCGAAATAAACACGAACAAGTTGTCACTCTTGATAGCTGTACAAACCACACTTAAGCATCATAAGCACTTCTAAATAAACCGTACAACGTTCACGTGTGTAATCATTAGCTAAGCGACAGCATTCATTCCCATACCATAAAGAGACATATATACGATATTAATGTCATGGCATACTCTTATTGGATTAATACTTGGAATTCAACTGAGAAAGAAATTAACCGTCAACTGAGCTCATTATCAGTTCATTCAATGCGCGTCATTTACCAATAAACGTCAGCGCTAATGAAGATAAATTTATCAACTGCTTCAAATAAGGTTAAGTCTTGCAAGCTGATGCTGCAATAAGTAAATATCAGCCGTTCTTCGCGTACGATTAATATCGACTTTTTCGTAATATTCACTTGTTCTTTTGGTACAACTAAATGGGTGGATACAAGCATACACACCAACGGCAGGCAAGGATGATAATGAATTTGAGAAGTTTTATGAAGGCTTTGACAAAACCATGAAAGAGCTTAAGTCTCAAGACATCAAAATTGTTATGGGAGGCTAGCTCCAAAGTTAGTAGAGAGAAAATAGAGAACATTGCAGGTCCACTTGGAAATGGCGAAATCAATCAACGACTGAACAAACTCATCCACTGGTGCAGGATAAACAGATTCATTTTTTCAAACACATGGTTCAAGAACCACCCAAGATGTTAGACATGTAAGAGACCAGGCGATATAACCAGGAATCAGATTGATTTCATACTTGTTCAGGAACGTTTCAGAAATTCAGTAAAATCATCAAAATCAATGCTGGTGCTGATTATGGAAGTGACCTTGTCCCTGTCATTGTAATCATGAAAGTACGACTAAAAAAACTCAAGAAAGCCAAAACATCACCAAAACGTAACTTGAACATTCTGAAAATGGACCAGGAGATGAAGAATAAATTTGAAGTCTTGCTTCTGAATAGATTTGGAGTTTTAGACAAACTAGTGACTGCAGAAGAAAATTGTCAGCAAATGGAAAAAAAAAGCCTACAGGAAGCAATATCAGATCATATCCCACAATCCCCACACAAAGAACACAAGAAATCGATAACTCAAGGCATTCCTACCTTCACGGAGGAAAGAAGAGGAGTAAAAAACAACCAAACCAAACACCATGTCAGATAAGAAGATCAAGAATATGTGCAATGAAGCCATGGAAAAGTGACTGAATAATAAACGCCAAGAAATTTAAAGCAACACACATGGCGACAATAACCATATACACCAACAAAATCAAGGAAACAACTGGACATAGGGCAACATCAAAATCAGGCTGCACAAAATCAGAACACGTGACATTCTCATCGACAAGGGTGATGTCCTCTATCGGTGGTCTGAATATATTGGGGACTTATTTCACGAGAAAAGAGGCCAACCAACAACCATACACAACATCATTCAATATAACATTCAAATTCAACACGCATTAAACAAGGTAAAAGGATGGAAAGGCAGCAAGACCAGATGACAAACCTGTGGAAGTAATAAAGGTCCTACAAGACACAGGAATCACAAAAACAACAAAACTCATGAACGTCATATACGATTCGGATGAAATCGCAGAGGACATGAAAAAGCCAATTTTCATAGCTCTTCCAGGGAGGCCGGGAACGACTGATTGTGAACAGCATAAGCCTCATGAGCCACTTCATAAAAATCTTACTCAAATCATAATGAACAGAATAAGAAACAAACTGAAGCCAGAAATTTCAAAATCACAATTTCGCTTTGTACCAGGCAGTGGAAAGAGGGATGCAATTTATTCTCTCTAAACTCTGATGGAAAGATCAATGAAAGTCTAAAATAATCTTTTCATGTGTTTTGTTGATTACTCAAAAGCATTTGACAAAGTCAAGTACGAAGATCCTTTCAAAACTCTTAGAGGCACTTATTATTGACGGTAAAGACCTTAGGATTCTGCAAAATCTTTATTGGGAACAGGAGGCCGCAATCAGGATTGATGGTGAATAGAGTGAATTTAAGCCGAGGAGTGCGACAGGGGTGTGTTGTCACCGTATCTCTTTAACACATACGGCCAAATGATTTTATGAGGCATCTGTGATTTTGATGGAATAAAAGTGAATGGCCATAATATCAATAAATTAAGCTATGCTGATGATTCACTACTCATCACTGACTCCGAGATCAACTTCCAGAAGACCCTAGAAGAGACGGCAAAACAGTAGAGAGAAGGGTTTAGAGCTGAATGCAAAAAAGTCTGAATGTATGACAGCAACAAAGAAAAACACCCGCCAAAGTGCAATATTGAAAGTAATGGTGAATAAATAAAACAAGTGAATAAATTCAAATATCTCTCAATAATTTATCCAACATTTCCTTTATCTAGTTAACTGATAGCAGAAACGACTGGAAAACCATGATTGTCGATACTTCCAACAGGCTTGACACCTGGAAGAAGAAGAAGAAATGGATGAAAATGCACCAGTCAATATGATCGACGAAGGTCAACGAAGGTCTGTAACCCTTTTGGTTGGCATACATAATTTTTGCACTTCGTCCATCCGAAACTCTGCACAAAAACAAAATTGACCAATTTGCAGTTGTACATTATGTCCAAATATATGACGAAAAATCATTTGGCGCCATGTAGATTATGCGAACAGCTCCTTTAGTTCGTCTGAGTGCTTATCACTCACGTCTTTTGGAACTAAGTCTTTTGGAAGACGGCCTTTCTTGTCAGGCACTTTTGCCAATGAAGGTGCATGTTCTAAAAGTAGCTTAAACACTTTGAAATACCCTCTCTCCGCAGCCTAAAAATAAGGAAATGAGATAAACTTAAATCAAAGCAAGTTTCTCAAGATAAAAAAATACGCATAAATTATACCAATTCTTGTTTATATTTGTTATTCTCATGTTTTAAAAATTAATATTAAAAAATAATAATAAAATATGTATGCTGAACCAGTGGCGTTACACTTGCACCCTCATTTGGTGTAAAGTACCTTTCACCAATGATAACATACTGAGTTCCAATATGGAAAAATATAATTTCCATATCTTCATTGTTTCCACAAACACGCTACACACCACTTATGTCTTGTCTATCAAAACTCGGAGCAATGGGTGCAATGTGCTTATTTTACATGTACACATAAATGTAAAGGTCTAGTTCAGATATGCCTAAAGTCCGGCCAGTGTACATATTTTCACTGGCCCAAAGACTTTCATAAAATCAACATGTGGCCCGGCAGTACTTCTGTCCACAGTATAAAATACACAGTGACGGTTCGTGAAAAGTTTTATTGGTGGGACTGAAACTGAACGAAAAAGAACGATATTATAAATTCGAATTTGGTGTTCCCTAAACAGAAAAGATTAGATACAATTATTGCTTTAAAAATTCAATTCTTTACACCACCTATTGAGAAAGGCTAGCTTATATTATCCTGGCACAATAAGTATTACTATTTTTCAAAATATTAAAAAATAAAATATTTAAAATATTCATTCTTTTGTTTATCTGGTCTGCAAACTTTGCTATGAGTTTTCCATAAAAGTTGACAATAGATGAAGTAAATTCGAAGTGTATTAAAAGCAAGAGGGAGAAGACTTTATTTATCGTCAATAATACGTAAATGCTTGATTTCACATTTCATTTTATTAAGGAGGATACTTTGAAAGACAAAAATGAATAATGCCAAAATATCTAATTGAGTTTTTCTTCTGTGTGTGAATGAAATAATAGCTCGCGCTCTCTCTCTCTCTCTCTCTCTCTCTCTCTCTCTCTCTCTCTCTCTCTCTCTCTCTCTCTCTCCCTCTCTCTC
>RDPX01000220.1:1034311-1046797 GCA_003991215.1 Morbakka virulenta
TGTGTGTGTCTCTCTCTCTCTCTCTCTCTCTCTCTCTCTCTCTCTCTCTCTCTCTCTCTCTCTCTCTCTCTCACACACACACACACACACACCTTGTATCTATATAAATCACTTGTATTTTATTGACTGCTCATTTTGAACGAAGAGTAATTCAGTGCTTGGGTCCGTCCAAAACTAGCCCCAACAACTTGTTTTGTTTGACGATAATAGCTAACCCAAACACAAAGGTTGTGTGAAACGACAAAATTTTAATTGGTTGAATTCAGTCATAACAAAGGGCTCGAGATTTTTAGACCAACACCATTGACTGCATACTGTTGGCAAATTTCATCAATCCTTGGGGCTGTCTGAAAGCAGCCCTGAGCAAGTATTGTATTCAGCCGAAACACGGCTTGAAACTTTAAGCCCAAAACAAGGAATAATTTGTCAGTGAAATATATCGCGAGATTTAAATAACAATGTGCGGGACAATCCAACAATGGTGAATTGTGTGGGTGGAATTGGTAATACACAACAAAGAGTTTGCATTTTTGTTTGCCGTTTTTCAACTTCCAACAGCATTGAAAAATGGGCTTAATATTTAAATTTGAAAGAAATTGATTTAAACAATAATATTTTGTCTCAAAATTCTTGGTGGAAATAAGCCCCACAAGCCCCATTGCACAAACCGCAAATGGAAATACACTTGTTTGAAAAATCCAATTTAATATTTCATCACACGATGGCAGCAAACTGAGCCAAAGTCTCGCGACTCTGTTTGGCTAGTGATTTGTCTTTTTGCCCATTTCTAAAATGGCAAGTGGAAGCAAGAAAAGGATGGCTGATGGCGAGATCGCCGTTTCCATGACAAGTAAAATCAGAATATTTTTTTACTGAGTTACGAAACAACTTCTTCTTCTTTTTCTTTCAGCTGCTCCCTGATTCAGGGGTCGCCACAGTGAATTTTGGTACTCCATATGGCACGATCTTGGGCGTCCTCGCGTCTTAGCCCCTTCTCCATCATATCAGCTTTGATGTTATCCATCCATCTTTGCTTTGGTCGCCTTCTTCTTCTCCTTCCTGGAATATCCATCCTCAGCTCTCTCCTCCCGACATAGCCCTCTTCTCTCCTCTCCACATGCCTGAACCATCTCAACCTGGACTCCCTTATCGTCTGAGAGAGTTCTCCAACTTGTACAACTTGTCTCTTTGAGTAACACCCAGAGCCCATCGAAGCATTCTCATTTCTGCTACGTTCATCCGTTTCTCGAGTCCTGCCGTCAAAGGAACAGTTTCCATGCCGTGCATCATTGCCGGTCTTATTATTGTCTTGTAGAGCTTGCCCTTCACTTTCGCTGGCACTCCTTTGTTGCACATCACCGCAGTTGTCTTTTGCCAACTGCCCCATCCAGCTTGGATTCTTTTCGTCACCTCTTTGTCACTGCCTCCACCATATTGTATAGTTGACCCCAGGTACTTGCATTCCGTCACTTTCGGGACCTCCTCACCGGTGATCGAGATCGGTGGTAGGTTCTCATCTTTGTTGATACACAGGTACTCTGTTTCTGACCGGCTGACCTTCATTCCTCTTTTCTCCAAGGCTCCCCTCCAATTTTCCAGCTCTTCTTCAGCTTCTGCCTTCTCCGTTGATCATCTGCAAACATCATGTTGCCAGGGCTTGGCCTCCTGATGGGATCGGTGAGCACGTCCATGACCACATCGAACAAGAGAGGGCTCAAAGCTGAACCTTGATGTAACACGACCTCCACTTTGAATTGTTCATTCTGTCCAGCCGCGCACTTCACCACTGTCTCACATCTACTGTACATGTCTTGTACACACTTCACATACTTTTCTGTGATGCCTCTTTTTCTCAACGTGTACCATACTTCCTCTCGTGGTACCCGATCATAAGCCTTTTCTAGGTCAATGAACACACAATGGAGCTCTTTCTGGCCTTCCCGATGTTCTTCTGCCATCAAACGCAAAGCGAAGATGGCATCAGTCGTGCTCCTTTTTGGCATGAAGCCGAACTGTTCCTCACTGATCTCTGCTTCCCTACTGATCCTGGTATCGATCACTCTCTCTCATAGCTTCATTGAGTGACTCATGAGCTTGATGCCCCTGTAGTTAGAACAGCTTTTCCATTCTTCATTCGACTTGGAGCTGTCTTCACCTCTTCCTCGCTGATCTGCTCCACAGGTACTTCATGTATCTCTTCTACTTCATCCCTCCTTTCCCTTGGGTTTTCCTCGTTCATTAGCTTCTCGTAATACTCCTTCCATCTTTTAGAATGTCTTCTTCTGAATTCAGAACATGGTCCTCTATGTTCTTTATCATTTTCACGCGCTGAACATCCTTGGAAGCTCGATCGAACTGTTTTGCCATGCAACAGACACTTTTCTGTCCTTCAACAGTCTCGAGGTTGTTGTAAATTTCTTCAAAAGCTTCAGACTTGGCTTTCGCCACACTCTTCTTCGCTTCTTTACTGTCATTACGGTACTCCTCTTTGCTTTCATCAGTTTGAGATTTACTCCATTTCTTGTATGCCTCTTTCTTCTTCCGAAGACTTTCCTGTACTTCGTCATTCCACCACCAAGTATCCTTGTTTGGTTTTCCCTTACAAGACGTTTCACCAAGTACCTCCTTGGCAATTGACTTGAGTTACAAAACAACTGTGTCTGCCTAATTTGCCAAGAAACGCAGTTGTGTTCATGGAGTTCAATACAAAAAGACACTACTATACGAAGCATGCTGATTACGACAAACGCCGCGAAAAACTGAAGCAACTGGAATCTGGTTTAATGGCACAGCAACGCTTTTTCACAAGAGCCCGTGTGTCGAATGAAAATGCCACAAAGGCAAGCTATTGCCAAGCACTGCAAACCTTTTACTGAGGGTGCATTTATTAAAGATTGTGTGATGAAAATGGTGAAGAGCATTTGTCCTGAGAAAAAGCAACAGCTTGTCAGTGTCTGCCTGGCTCATAGCGCTGTGTCACGGTGGAATGAGGAGGTTCTATCTGATATTACGAGACAGGTGGAGTTTGAATTTGTTTACTTAGCCTGCGATGAAAGCACGGATGCATCTTACATCGTTCAGTTAATGACTTTTTTAAAAGAGCTAAAGCCAAGAGCTGCTTGACCTGCAGAGCCTTAAGGACTAAACAAGAGGGGCAGGTTCGTTTGCTTCGGTTTGTATCACCACAGATGACATAACTATAGTGGAATACAACCACAGGAATTATTTCAGATGGCGCACCTGCCATGGTTGGCGAGCACAATGGATTAGCAACCCCAGTGTGTAAAAAAGTCAGGGAAGAAGGAGGTAAAGCTATAAAACTCCACCGTATTATTCACCAACAAGTTCTGTTTCAATCATTTGAAATATGATCACGTTATGAAACCGGTGAAAAAGACTATTAATTATATTCGCTAGAAAGCTCTTATTACCGTCAGCATTAACAATGTTTATTTGTCATCAACGCTGAATACAGAGATGTAGTGTAGCAGACGGATGTACTATTTCAAAAAGGAAATCCGGCAATTCTCAGCAAACAAGGCCCTGATCATGGCAGAACTGACCGATCCTGTTTCGTTGGCTGATTTAGGATTTTTAGTTGACATAACGCGACATCTGAAACCCCTGAACACGAGCCTCCAGGTGCAGAATGCTATCATAAACCAATTGTATTCAGATAATAATGCCTTGCGAGCCAAGCTGCTACTTTTTCAAAGCCACCTGTCACAAACACAACCCGATACCACTCATACCACTCATTCCAAATCTCAGCAAGTAATAATTTTCTCCCGCACAAAATCGGTGTGTAAATGGCTGAGGAGTTCAACAGCGTTTCAGGGATTTTGAAAAGGATATCACACATTTTTCCTCTCGTTTTCCCGTGTATTCTAGAGACGTTCCAGCCCACCTACAGTCCCAGTTCATTCAGCTACAGTCTGCCACCGAGTATCGCAGCTGGCAACAACAACTCCCTCTTGTCGACTTTTACCAGCAAATGAACAGAGACAGATTCTAAGATATTCGAACATTTGCTAAGAAAACGTTAAGCTTACTTGGTTCGACAAACGTGTGTGAGAACAAGCTCAGTCATGAATTTGAACAAGAACAGCGTGAAGGTAAGATTAAGTGACTCCCACTTAAGTGGCATCTTGCCCATTAAAACCACCGTTTTCGAGACAGACCTGCCCCATTTACTGTAGTTGAGATCTCAGTGTTACTCTTTGCATTAATGAAAACATGTTATAGATTAATCATGGTGAATAAAGTTTTGATTTAAACTTCACAAAATAATTTATTGGCATTCAATTTGTTTTATCCAAGTCAGGCAGTTTTTAGATCTACCTGCAGACAGCAAAGTAAAAAAAAGCAAAATAAAAGGAAATACAAAAAAGTGACCCCATAGTCGCCAGCATGTAAAATTCATGGTTGCCCCTATCCCACTTTTTTTCATCAATGTCGCCCCTGTGAAAAAGTGAAAAAGTTTGGGCACCCCCTGGTCTGGTTTAATGCAACACTTCCCTTTAATTCTATTCAATTCAAAATAATTTATTTCAACATTCAAACTACAGAACAGTACAAATTACAAGACTAGAAAGTTTTACCAACTAAGGCTACTAAAAAATAAAACACTATTAGTACGTGAAGCTACTTGGACTATCAAGTACCTGAAAAACGAGTTAACCAACCAAGTGTAGGCAGTGTTTTACATGCAATAATACTTGAATGGAGCCGGCTGAACAGGTAGTGTCGGGCAAGTGCACTTCTATTAAAAAAATACATGTGTTCATATTTATGTCTTTGACAGTGTACTCTGACTTCTGGACCTAAAGGCATGGGGATTTTCACAAAAGATTTTACCTACCAAATCCTAAATTGTAAGTCTAGCTTGTTGTTATATTTTGATTTGACGCACAATACAACTCATATTCGTTTTCTTTACTGTATTCAAGATGGCGCATGCTTAACAGAGCACGTGTTATAACTGTAGTCTTCATCAGTTAAGCTCGAAAGGTTACAAGTAGATACAATCCGTTTCACTAAATGAGGTATTGATAACACTACATCTTCTTTTCTCAAACAGCTTGAAAACTATTTTTCAGATCTGAACTACAAAATTAACAATTATGTCAAAGAAATATATTTACCATTACTTTATGATATTAAAAGCTCAAAAGTCTCAAAATTACACGAACGTTAAACTGATCAGAGTCCTATAAAAGAAATTTACAAGTTCATCCTCTTAGGTGGCACAGAGAATCTTCCTGATCTTGTTTGAACTCCATTACAGCAATTGGTTGAAAAAACTTCGTTGTCATGAGAACAATTATCACTACCAATGGTAGTTCCAGACACATTTGGATTCACGATAACGTCAACATCTAATTCTGGAATCTCAGAAATGATCGAGCCGGAAGCCGCAATCAAGTGACGTCGGTTACAACGTGTAACGCCTTTTGATGTTTCCATGCGATACGAACGTGGTGTATTACCGGTTTCCACAACTTTGCCGCGGGTTTGAAAGTCTTTGATCCACAAGCGATCTCCTGGATTCAGTTCCTGTAGATTTTTTCTCGACGACGCTTATCGTAGTTGAACCTTTTGCTTGTCTGATCCTATAGTCTCTTTTGAACGGATTTCCTTCACGTACGGTCATTTCGGTACGATAAGAGTAGGTTAAACTGATAGGTTTGCTCTAATACGGCAGCCCATGCAAAGTTCCGCAGGGCTATTCTGACTCTCCATTCTGCAAAGGTGTTGATTGGTAAGACATCAGTGCGATGTAATGATCGGGACTTTTGGGTAACAGTTTTTTAATTGTTTGCACAACNTGAGGTATTGATAACACTACATCTTCTTTTCTCAAACAGCTTGAAAACTATTTTTCAAATCTGAACTACAAAATTAACAATTATGTCAAAGAAATATATTTACTATTACTTTATGATATTAAAAGCTCAAAAGTCTCAAAATTACACGAACGTTAAACTGATCAGAGTCCTATAAAAGAATTTACAAGTTCATCCTCTTAGGTGGCACAGAGAATCTTTCTGATCTTGTTTGAACTCCATTACAGCAATTGGTTGAAAAAACTTCGTTGTCATGAGAACAATTATCACTTATCGTAGTTGAACTTTTTGCTTGTCTGATCCTATAGTCTCTTTTGAACGGATTTCCTTCACGTACGGTCATTTCAGTACGATAAGAGTAGGTTAAACTGATAGGTTTGCTCTAATACGGCAGCCCATGCAAAGTTCCGCAGGGCTATTCTGACTCTCCATTCTGCAAAGGTGTTGATTGGTAAGACATCAGTGCGATGTAATGATCGGGACTTTTGGGTAACAGTTTTTTATTTGTTTGCACAACACATTTTGCTTCTCAGATCCCACATCCACGCGTTTTTACTACCTAGTAAGTCACGTATCAGCTTTGTCTTTTCCACGATATTTGGCGAGAACTTTCTCAACTGGTTCGCCATTCCGAGAAAACGATGGACAATGGATGTATCTGTGGGTGCTTACATTTTCCAAATTGCTTTTACCCTATCCGGATCGGGTCGAATCCCGTTTCCGGTTATAAAATGTCCTACATATCGAATCTCTCTCTTCGCGAATTCACACTATTCTTCATTCAACGTAACTTCCGCATTCCGAAGTTTCTGTAGCACGGAATTTAAGCGTTGATCAAGTTCAGTCTTGTCTGGACCATACACAAGATCATCAGTGTGACAAAAAACTTCGGCTTCACCCTCTAGAATTTTCGACATTCTTTTTTGGAAATGTTCTGGCGAGGACGAAATTCTAAATGGTAATATACGGATGTGATATCTTCCAAACGGTGTAATAAACGTCGTCAAATGTGCGGATTCGTCCGATAGCTCAATTTGCCATATGCCTGAATTAGCATCTAGTTCTGTGAATAATTTCCCACCTGCTGATTGTCCAAGTGTCTGATCTATTGCTGAAAGCAGGTGTTTTTTGCGCTACACGCTCTCGAGTTTTGCTAAATCAATGCAGATTCGTACTTTTCAATTAGGCTTCAGAGCAACGACCATGCCTGCGCACCAACCTGTAGGTTCTTTTATGCGGCCTATTATGCTTACTTCTTCCATTCGCGCAAGTTCGTCCTTGACCTTGGGAACTAACGGTATTGGAACACGTCGCAGTGTCGTGTACTGGAATAATAATGCATCTTTCTTGAGCTTGATTTCATACTTTCCCGCCATTTTTCCTAATCCTTTGAACATTTAATGAAATTTATCTTTAACCACAATTTCATTTTCTGAGAGTCGTCCATTCTTTCGACAAGACCAAAAAGCTCAACTGCTCTACGTGGAATTTTGGAATTACGGCTACGTCACCTCCAGTGTCAATTTCAAATTTCACGCACGTATCCTGCAATTTAACATTCATAAACCATGGACTGGTATCACTTGAATTAGATCCGATTTCACCAGGAAATTCTGTTTTTACATTTACAAGTTCCTTGTAATTTTATTCATAATGATGTGAAACAACTTCTCCAATTTTGGATTAATAAAATTTCCAAAAACGCACGTTTTATCCTTAGCTGGGCATCTATCTCGATGATGATCTGGAGAACAGTCACTCCAAATACACGTGGTCTTCTGTTGTGACTGTTGTCTAGAATTTGGCATTTTGAACCCCCCTGGAGTGCCTCTGTATTTGTTATCAGGTCTAGAGTTCAGCAATTTAAATGGTTTTCTGCGTTTGCCCTAAACCATATCAACAGATATTCTCTCTGCATCGAATTCTTAATTTACATCATTTCTGACCTCTTCTTGTTGTTTTTTTGTTTTATCACTTCACTCTGACAATCTTGTTTTGCAGCTTTTTCAAGTGTCAAATTCGCATCAAGTGGTAACTTTTCAGCTGAGCACTCATCTCTCAAACCAAGAGCAATTCTATCATGAATCACTTTGTCATGTAAAGTTCTGTATCCACAATGTTCTGCTAAGTGATATAATAATGTGATTAAACTGTCAACTGATTCACCTTCATTATCTTTTCAAAGATTGAACTTTGCTCTCTCATAAATTGTGTTTTGCCTAACTGTGAAGTAATCGTTTTGCTTCAACTGTGTTGTAATCTTTTTTCTATTCCTCAGTTAATGCTGGAGAAGTTAAAATATCTTCTCCTGCACTGCCCATTGTATAAATAGGTGTGTTGATGTGTTTCCTGACTTTTTTAGCTCAGTCCTGAAGCTAGGTGGAATCTCTGAAATCTTTTCACCCATTTCTGCCATTCCTAAGGTTTTGAGAAACAAAATTGCTCTTGTCCACTTATGATCCCATTTCCTGACTGTCTCGACTGGACTTCTCTTTGTGAATTTGCTCATTGGTTTGATTATATTAATCACTATCTGCCACCATGTTATATTTTGATTTGATGCACAACACAACTCATACCAGTTTTCATTACTGTATTCAAGATGCTGCAAATGTTATAATTATAGTCTCCATCAGTTAAGTTTGGAAGGTTACAAGTAAATATAATCCATTTCACAATATGAGATACTGATAACACTACAATTCTTTGCCTTGTTCTGATATTTATTGCTGTTGAGTATAGATGAGTGAAGGAGTTGGAGTAATATTTTTGCAACCAACTGTGTTTTATTGAATTTACACAAGAATGAGGAAAACTTAAAATATAATGATATTTAAACATCTATATTTCTAAAAAAAATGGACATGTCTATGTGAATCTTGCTTTCGCCTGCTCAAAGTATTATGGGAGGTATTTTAAAATATAAGCACTTTATATAGTCAGTAACATATCATATGATGTAGGCTATCCAGACCTTTATTCCTGTATGTTTATAGTTAGATACACCCCCTGAAATGGTTTCAACTTTTAACAAATAATAAATATTTTAATAAATGATATGATATCCTACACGGAGAGGCAGTTAATTAATATGGCAATGTTAAACTATTCCATAACAATAGGCTTTATTTCTGTGGATGGGTGCTGGAATTTTACCTTCATCACTATAGTCATCATTGTCAATCATCATCATCATCATTACTAATTGACTATGTCATTTGTATATGGGAAAATATACACATTTCTAAGTGCTTTTCTCTACTTAGTATGACTATTGGAGCAAAGATTTCCAAAGTCCTAGTGTTTTTTCTAATAATTTTGCATAATGGTATATACCACCTGGGTATCTCATTGACATTCTATTACTGTATACAGCATGCTTTTCAACAGGTAGCAATGCCTTGGTGAGGAAACATGATCAGACTAATCACCTATAGGAAATAGCCCAATATCCAGGCAAATGTATTAAATTGAATGAAATTTCGAGCAAATCTCAAAATGGCCCCATGATCAAGAGAAACTTTAGAACAGTAGAACAGTAATAACTGATGATATTGTAAAAGCAATAGTTTTATGTCCTTGAAACCCCATTAGCCTAAATTATGGCAAAAACATAATAAAAGAAACAACATATAATAAAATAACATAACATAAGATAACAAACAATAACATAACATAGAGTAGAATAAGGTAACACAAGATAACAGTAAATTTGATATAACAAAAAAGTATGACAAGACCAAATATTAATAGTGATACATAGAATTTGTATCCTATGTATCACTATTGATCAGGAAAAACCCACTACAACTAAAAAATTTCACTCTACGCATTTCAAATAAGAAGAACACAAACTCTTTTACCAACTTACCTTATGAAGTGCTGTTTGTCCATCACAGTTTTGAATTGACAGGTCAGCACTGTAATTCAAAAGAAGCCTACATGCCTCTAAGCTTCCTTGATATGCAGCACGGTGTAGTGGTGTATCCTTTCCACTGTTTGTTTGTGCATTGGGATTAGCTTTGTTTTCCAACAAAACTTTCATAGCCTCAAGATGACATGACCTGGCAGCATAATGCTGTCAAAGCAATATGGAAAAAAAAAGTTTGATAAAAGCATGTATATATATATATTAGTAAATGTCGCCACCGTAATAAATATATTATCAGAAATGTCAAATAGACCCCGTAAGCATCATGCTATGAACATTTCTACACACTCCCATGCGAGGGGAAGCGACATTGTTTGTCAGTGCGCGGTATGTAATTGACCATCGTGCATAGCCATTGTTTGCCTGAGTGTTCCATAATTCTATTGAGTGTTCTATTGAGTGTTCCATAATTACCATGCATCTTTATAATACACGAAATGTTGTAGTAATTCATTGCAGTTTGAAGATTGTTAAGAAAACATGAAACTAGTAGTAACTGCTAAATTTGTCTAGTTANTGTCTTAACAATGTTCAAACTGAAAAGAATTACGACAACATTTCGTGTATTATAAAGATGCAAGGTAATTATGGAACAAAGAAAAGAACACTTGGTAGAATTGTAGAACACTCAGGCAAGCAATGGCTATGCACGATGGGCAATTAAATAGTGTTCTATTGAGTGTTCCATAATTACCATGCATCTTTATAATACACGAAATGTTGTAGTAATTCATTGCAGTTTGAAGATTGTTAAGAAAACATGAAACTAGTAGTAACTGCTAAATTTGTCTAGTTATTTTGTATGCTTTACTGGATTTATATATATATATATATATATATATATGGCATCAATTTGTTGGTACAATAGTACTCAAACTATACAACTATACCTCTGCAGTAAATTCTTTTTCAATCACAATATTTAAAACTTTATTTACTTTTTGTATTAAATGTTATCTCACAGTAGGTGATCCAGTATTACTTTCACATATCACCGTCTTAAGATCTGTTGATCAAGATGTTGGCTAAAACACAATTACAACCTTTAACTCCAATGAGTGGTCCTCTGAATAAGGGTGTTAATGGGGAAAGGCATGCATGGTGACATGCTGAAAATCCAGAAGTAACATTGATCCTTGGTCACTAATAATTGGTCAAATTCAGTAAGATATGGGATGGTGTCTTAGTAATATTGTAGCTTTCTGATGTCATTTTTGACCTCTTAATTTCCCACACTAGTGTAAAATAGTGCCAAACAATATGAATTACATTAAAAGTCATTGTGATGAGAGAATTAACCAAAGTGCTTTTGCTAATCCTTAAAAAGAGTGAGGGTCAAGCTGGCACAGATACTGGCCAAGGCAATGTGATTTTGTTGAAAATAAATGACTGAGGGCTGCTATATCTGCATTGTGAAATTTATGATCAAATGTAATTTGAGCAAAAACAATATATCTTGTCATAAAATTTTCAATTTCATAAACTACTAACTAAATCAACATGTCATCAATATCTCTCATTGCTTATTCTCCATTGCTACCAAAACCAAACATCAGAATGTCCTCTGTTTTCACTAGCTAATACCATATGACATATTCTTCAATGTTTCTTCAGAATTGAAAGTGCAGGTGACTTCTGCAGAAATGCCTTAACGGTGTTGAAATGCTTGTAGGTATGGAAAGATGGTATATCACTGTCACTTTGTTGTGCTTCCAATAGGTTTTCTTAATGGCAAAAATGTAGATTTCTAAACTATGAGTTTATCTGGTCTTAAAATTACTACAGCAGTTATGGTAACCCTCTCCCCCATTTGTTTCAATCTTCTACATT
This sequence comes from Morbakka virulenta, assembly GCA_003991215.1. Classification (NCBI taxonomy): domain Eukaryota; kingdom Metazoa; phylum Cnidaria; class Cubozoa; order Carybdeida; family Carukiidae; genus Morbakka; species Morbakka virulenta. The sequence goes on from RDPX01000220.1 coordinate 1,045,919, forward strand.
ATCGAGTTACTTGGTTTGTGTTGAATAAGCTTAATAATCACAGCCATTTCTATCTTACACTCCCTGGGCACCTCACTTCTCACCAAGAAAACTTTTACTCCTCTAATATCCACTTCCTTTCCATTTTCTGTTTCATAGAATTTAACCATCTTTGTTGAATTGACTTAGTTCCAATTCTAAACAATTGTTGCTTCTTATCAAATAATGTGAGTTGACTTTTCATCACACTCTCATACCAATAAGCTGAATGCTATTGGAAACATTTCCCTTAGGCATAAAAAACAAAATGGCATTTATCTGCAAATATGGGCTAGTTCTAGTACAGGAAAATAATTCTGTGCTGACCATGGAAACAATTGTGGTGTTTGTTTCTTTTCTCTTGTGTTACAAATTAGGTCATCATGTTACTCTTTCTTTGGAGGAAATTTCTAAGCTAAATTTATTGGATCTTCTGCTTGCTCTAGACAGTAAACCTATACCATCTGTTAATTTTTCTTTGCTTCAGTAAATTAATCACAAAACTTTCACCTTTTAATATTACAGGATGACTTCCTATAACTGGAATGCCTTCTGGATAAGTGTCTTCCATTTCATTTCAGAGATAGCTACAAAAAAGGCATGTAAAACTTTGGGTTCCAGTTCATATCACTACAAAATGTACTTTCAATACTGCATAGGTGTACACAGCATTCTCTCCATGTTCTTTTATTAAAATCTTACAATACAACATTGTATTCATCATCATCATCATCATCATATTCGGTTTAACGTCCGTTTTACATGCTAGCATGTGTTGGACCCTTTCTTGAAATTGACTTCCAAGTTATTCTATCCTTCACCAGGTCTCTGCTGACACCTTTTTCTTTCAGATCCATCCTT
>RDPX01000220.1:1062099-1074877 GCA_003991215.1 Morbakka virulenta
CATATATATGGTGTCTGCTTCCACCAACATGTCAAACTTTCCCTCTCTTGTTGTAGCTCTGAATTACAATGCAAGATTCTTACCTATTCTTGCTAACTGGTTGTCCACATTTTAGGAATCGATAAGTAATTCAAGCATGTGTTGTGCTTCCCATAGTAAAGTTCAAAATGGCATAATGCAAGATGTACCTGGGGGATTTGTTGATTGGGGACTTGAAACTCCAGGATGCCACTAACTCGCCGGCTGAAGGCCAAAACATTGCTTTAGTATACATTTTTACACAGACCTAGGGTATGATTTAAAGGAGAAAAATAAACAAACGGTAGTCAGCTGGTAATATACTATATTTAAGCTCTTAAACACCTACACAACTCAACAGAATTTTAGAAAATATATTTTGTCAATAATATATACGCCCACATGAAAATTTTATTGGTAATGACGAAATAGATAGTTTATTGATTTACGATTTTCGTTGTTTAAAAATAAAGTTGTCTAGTCACTTCCTTTTTAGCTTTCCAAAATAAATAATGTACGTAGTTTACCTTTTTTATACAAACAACAATAATTTCCACGTGTTATACTTGACTATTCATTTCAAAATATCATAAATATCAAAACTGTGGTAGAAAAGAATAGATTTGACGGAAGAGAATGTCATAAGAACAATGTGATCTTTGCACTTTTTGTTTACGTAAACTAAAGCTTGTTACATCAAGGCACCTCTGTTAACAATTCAAACCGAAAGTAAGCTCAGATTAAACAGCTACTACAAAATAGTTGAAATCAAACATTCTCCTTTAGAAAGCATCGAACATAATTGAACATGTTGGGAGAAAATGGGACATAATGATAATTTTCTAGAGGGCTAACGTCAAAATTAAAGTAAAAGAATAAATCTTGCAAGAAGCTAAGAGAAAATAGGAGAATACTTTGTTAAATGTAAATTACAAGTTTCTTCAGTCAGATACATTTCTCGAAAAACATGAGTTTGACCAACTCTGCCTCTCTCACATTATATAACCCCGTTTCATAATCCCTTAAAGGTGTCCACTATATTTATCTCATCATCGCGACTTCCCTCTGAAACTGGCAAAACTACAATTGAGAAACAATCTTATCACATAATCTACTCGTAAATCTTTATTCTGTCATGCTTTTCCCACCCATTTGTAAACAAAGCTATTTTCCTTCTGAAGTTGCGGTTATTTCCTTTAGAATTGTGTATTACAGACACGTGCTTTATGGTAGGTCGCTCTTGATTAGGTTTCAGCTGCCTGATTTAAATGACATCTTTATTCCATTCTTAGATCTTTGTACAAATTGAGAAATCTTGGCAGGGGCATTGTTTTTATTCTTCAAGCTTTTACTCATCCCACCCTTGGGCATATTGTGCACAACATATATCAACAGCTCGGGTGATATTTTTTATTAGAACTGATACCCATATTTTACATGCTACTTATCAAGTATAGCATAACCTTATTACAGCATGTGTGTTCCCGACATTAAATAACAGCCCAGTTCCTTTGAATGTGCGAAATAGTTTTAGGAAGGGTACGCCATTCAGAAAAGTTTTTACTTGCATTGCAAACTACCCCTTATTTTGACTTATTTACCACCAAATTATTCTAGTGCTAATTCAAATAAAAATGGAGTTCTTGGACTAAAGCAAAATTTGAGTGAGATTAACTGTGATGGCTATGTCTGATAGGTTTAGGACCCAACATTTTTCTTTCTGTTGTTTAAATCTTACTTAGGAACAGAAACAAAAGGTAAAAAAATCCCTAGTTAAGTTAAAAGGATTGGTTGGCAATTGTAATGAAACATTTTGTCGTGGTTTGCAAGCTTAAAGCCCATCGGCCTCTTAAAACTGTATTTAAACCATCGTAACCAGATATATAGGGGGATAGATGACACTTCCACGAGGTCCTTCCTGTCTGTACCAACTTATCTGTTAGGAAACCGACGTCGTCAAGGCTTGAGAGCTGACAACCGCATAGAGGTGTACCCTCTCTCGTGTCTACTTTCTTCAAACAAGAATCTTTACTCGGCATCCCTGGGCATCACCATTTCCTCAGGAGTTGGCTTTTGCTATTTAGAATGTACGAGGCCTGGGATCAGCCATAAAGAGACAGACACTAGGATCAGATTGTGAACACTGTAACATTGACATTGCATGCATGCAAGAGACAAAGATAGCCACTAAAATTGAACAGGTCCTTCAAACAGGGCAAAAGCTGGAACTCATGCAGCAGAGAGTAAACTATATACCTTGGGCCGGAATTCGTAATATGACAGAGGCTACTTAACCATATCCTTAACTATGTACGCGTCAGTGGTCACATTGCAACTATGGACCTACCCCTACCTTTGAGAGATGGTCGGCCAGAATTATTAATGTATCTGGCTCAAAACAGAAAAAGCTAAGAAACTCCTTTCTTAGTCGAGTCTCTTTATGAAGAACGGAGTACAGCCACCAAAGTACCATCAAGATGTATGTTATTTGTTTGTGGTGACTTCAGTGGTAAGCTAAAAAACTCAGTAAGAGTGACACAGAAGCCGAACTTGGCCTGTGCATGGGATACTAAGGAATGGGCAAAAGAAATAACAATGGCAAAGCACTGGCAGCTTTTATCAGTGCCTAAGGCCTAGTCGCTACAAATAAGGCTTTCAAGCACAACCCGCTACCAGACAACTTGGACTGGACAAATTGCTGACCCCAAGGCAAAGACAGACTCTAAGCCCACAATTGCCATCTTTAACCAAATTGATTTTGTACTGTGTAAGCTGAAAAGCAAACCACTGCGTTGAGACCCTGGCTTTTATAGAAGTGCAGATCTCGATTTAGATCACAAGCCAGTGGTTACACGCATTCGCATGGAAAACATCAGTCTGTGTCATAAGAAACACCACAGAGAGAAAGGTCAGGTCAGGTATGATCTAGCTAGACTCACCAAATGACTCTGCAACACAGGAGAAATACATGGAAAGCCTAAGGAATCAACTGATCAAGATGGATTAGGACACTAATCCAAAAAAAGGTCTGGGCATCATATTAGATGGTATGGAAATATCAGAATCTAGCACAGTGGGTGTACTAAAAAACAAAAACAAGCGCCCCTACCATACAGAAGATCCTTTTATTGCAGAACTATCAGAAAAGCAAAAAAGCACTAAGATTCCTCATCTATCAAAATGGCCAAAGGCAAGATCAAAGCAGTCTAAGAAAACAATTGATATAATTAATAAACATCCTACAGGACAAACATTGATAACAGTAGTTATGTAAATATGTAAATAACTGAAGCTTTTATCCTGTATAAATATTCGTAAATAAATAAATAAATACACAACACTAGTAAATGTTTTAAAAATAACTTGAGAGCATGAGAGCTAGCTCTCTAGTAAATGACACTTCTTCCACAGATGAATGTCGTAAAATTTTCAAGGCCGCATGTGCCCTCAAAGTGGAAGTTCCATACCATCACTCTCTGTGCATAATGCTGATGGTCATTTTACTGCAATTGACAAGAAACAAACAGGCACAATTACTGAATGATTAAAAAAAGAGTTCACTGACCCAGAAGGAGAATACGTAGATCCTTTTCAAGGTGAACCCAGACCACTAGAAGTCCCCATCAAAATGGAAGAAGTCAAGACTCCCATAAGAATCTTAAGGAATGGACGCTCATCAGGCCCTTAAGGAATCAGTAAAGAATTATTTAAATATGTAAACGATGTTTTATTACCAGTCATCGAACCTATCACCAACTCTGCTTTTCAAAATCACCATCTGATTGAAAATGTAGGTCAAATAACTCTCATTGTACTGCCCAATCCGAAGAAGCCACCTGATCCACCCAAAAACCTGCGCCTTGTTGTGCTCTTGATACGTATCTGGAAGATCCTGTCCACAGTTACATTACACAAAATCAGGGACCAGGTGGAAAAATTCAGCGGAACTTATCAGAGTGGATTTAAGAGGGGACGTAGCTGTGCAGATGTAGTTTGGGCCTAGCGTATACTGCATTTTATTGTCACAACGTACTATGACTATATAATGCAGTTCCAAAGGCAGTCATGGACAAGCTTGATGCCTGTCACCGAAAACCTCTGCTAAGGATCACGAGACAAGTGGCCAAACAGCCTAATCTCAAATAAGGCCCTACATAAGATTTGTAGTTCCACCCCACTCCCTAAAAAGTGGCTCAATATAGATGGTCAACGGTCGGACACATACTTCGGATGACAGGAGACACCTCAGGACACAAAGCCTTAGGAAATTCTGTAGTGGAATCCAATAAATACAAGGGAAGACACTACATAGATCTGCTTGGTGTACTAAGATCACACCTCAGAGATCCAGGACAAGAAGCTCTAAGAACTGCAAAAGACTTCCGAAGCTAAAAATGCTCGCTCAGTATAAAATGCAGTGGATCCAAATGAAGAAGGACTGATTGCAACTGTAGGAACTTTCTACAGTTACAGATGCAGCAGACAATCATCATCATCATCAACCAGATACAAACCACTGCTTGACTGCACAATTGGTGGTCTATTTCTGGTTTTGTACCAAAATTCAGGGTTTTTCAGTGGTAGAGATGTCCAACAATAGATAGCTGGTGAAAGAACAGGGAACTAAAGTAAAAGATATGGTTGCAGGATTGATCATTGTAAGAACCACCACTGACAGCTCAGGTTTTAGAGCTTGTGGCTATGATAGCAATAGATACTTGCTCGAATCTAGTCCGATAAGCACGTATTTTTCACTTTTCTACAATTCCATCTCCTCTGTAGATTATATTATTTACATAATTTTTTTAAGAAAACATACCACGGATATGTTAAAAGTAACATAGGATAAAGACAAATCATGGGCTCTGCACACAATTTTCAATACATGTCGTGTTTTTTTTGTTTGTCGTGCACTTAAAAGGTGGGAAGGTTGTAAACGCCTCTTTACCTTCAACCGTATTCTGATGGGTTAACGTAAACCAACAGATAAAAACACCAAATGTTATATTTCATGTTAGAAAACAGTAAATTCAATGCCCAAAGTAAATGATTTAATTGTATGTTCTAGTATTTCTCTGACCCTGGAAAATATCGATCTTTATGTCTTCTATCGGTCATTATTATGGTATTGGAACAACTTATGAACAATACACTGGAAAATTTGTTGCAGAGCCTCAGTCGTTTTGTTGAGATTCAGTACAGATTATAAGATCTCGCTCCACTGGTGACCTTTTGAGTGTACTCATGGAATGCATCAAAAGGTTTTTTGATAAGTTTGCTATAGGATGTGCTATATCTCTGTGTATTTCAAATTCATGTGATAAAGTGTAACACACTAAATAGTTTTCTTTGCTTTTTCGTTGTGCTATTTGTAAAGAAATCTTTTGTACCCTTTAATCCTTCCTTTCAGATTAAAAGACGAGTGTCACGCTGAATATGATTTCATTTGCTGAGTATTTCATTAATGTTGGTGTTTCTCAAGGTTTTTTTTTGTCCAACTCTCTTTTTCTTTACATCAATGACCTTCCTGGTAACTTGCTCCAGTTCATCAATATCAATTCTGATAACACTACCTTGTATTTTGAGTTTATCATGAAATAATTCAGTAGGAACAATTCAAGCTTGACGTCGCTTTGAAGTCTGACCCTCAGACTGTTTGAAAGGAATTGAAAGGTTTCTTTTAACGCAGAAAAATACCAACAGATGTCGTTTATCAGAAAGCTGAGTCCTTTTCACCCTCCAATATTAATGAACAATCATTCTTTTTTCTTTCTATTTTCTTCATATGTTTATACACCCAGTGTCTTTATGCCTTGTATAGTTCTTAATCGTACAAAAAAGAAAAAAATTATGCTGAAGACTCACATTTGAAATTTTTTTCTTGCTTTATATACTGTCGTTCACTGTCTTGGATTTCTCAACATAAGTAGTCATTCTAATGCGTGAGTTATGAGTATTAGACGAGGAGTGAGCAAGAAAAAAAGATGTTGCACAAGATAAGTAAGTAATATTGTAATAAAATCTATTAAAATTTGGCCAAATCTTGTTAAAAATTACAAAATGTTTTTATAAAAAATTACTTTTGATTGAGATCTCTTCTTGGGGTTTTAAAACCTATATATTGTTAGATTCTGTAGGAATTTAGCTTTACAAATTTTAGGCCTTTGATATATATTTTTTTTGTTTATAAAGTCATTTTCCCAGAGCAATAGGGGCTCAGACGGTGCCCTTCAGAGAGACTTTTTGATTTGGCTGTGAGGAATTTCTTGGCCGGACGCCAACCAATGGCTTTTTCTTTTTTAAAGTTCCGAATTCTCCTCACCAGCTCGGGAAATCGAACCCGGAACCTCTTGGTTACTGTGCACCAACCATTAAGCCACAGCTCGTAGTTTCTCTTAAATTTTAGGCTTTTTGATAAATTAATAAGTACCTTTTGTTGTAAAATTGCTGAAACTCTTTTCACATTTTTAAGCACAAATTCATACTAGTCACATAAACTTCACCAGACAGCCCTTTCTGGTGTGGTATTTGTTTTCCATTTTAGGACCTAAAACTTTTTTTCCCCATCTATTGACTTCATTTTCGGGATTCCATCCAAACTCTACTTCCAGTGTAAGTTTGATTTTCAATTTAATGACTGTTTCTTTCAAAATACTCCCTATTTTCCCTACTAAGGACACCCAATATTTACCCTTGATCCTGAGTGAACTGCTTCTGCCTCCTGTGTCTTCTAACTTTATTTCAATGCAATAGTAAGGACAGAGATTAACCTCGAAAACAAACTTTTGTTTAAGTTACGTCACAAAAGGACGCTTGGGCAATAGTCAAAGAGAAATTAAATCTTGATAGGGCCATTTGAGCTACCTGAAAAGAAATTACATGATGCAAATTTTTAATTAAAGTTATTGGAGGAAGTTTACCCTGAAAGAGCCCAAAAGTTACTTGCAGTAATTGAAGGTACACGAAAATAGTTACAAAGCCAACTTCCAAAGTGATTCGATTGTAAAAGGTTGGAAACATGAAGTTCATTGAAGAAATTGGGCGCGTACCTGTATCAGATACTATCGCACATGAGCTGTGTCGAGACAAATTTATAGGAACATTAAAGACATCAGATCAATTAAATGAAGTTCTGAATCGAGACGGTTTTAATTAGAAGTAGTGTTCCATTTACCTTTACCTGTAAGGACGCCATTCATAGGACTATAAAGGAAAAGAGACATCATAAAACACGTGTAAACGTTTGCAGCCTTCACACTCTAAAATATTCATTTCATGTTAAAACAAAATGTTCCTGTTTGACCATAAGATGCCTGAAACAAATAATTGCTATCCTAGGCCAAGATAAATTCAAATTTTATTCTCTGGAAAATGGATCACATTTGCTAATAGAGACGTCTGCCATTAAAAAGCAGAGTCCACTTATCATGCAAAATGCGTACACACTATTCTCACTGATCATGATATTGTATTGGCACCAAATCACAAACTAATTCCTTCAGCCGTCAAAGATTTGACAATTGAAAAAAATCATCAGCAGAGGTCTCCTTACTGATGCTGTGTTTTACTCAGCACCTAAATACATTGAAAAAAGAATGAACAACATCCTAGTTCTTAAGTGCTTCAGCATCTTTTTAAAGTGAACAGGGTAGGATTTTTACTGGAATTCGGCACAAGCTATCGAAACTTTTAGATGGAAGGGGAAAAGGAGAGATTTGTAATAATATACTGTGTATCTGACGAAAATTAACTCAATATTTTGTCAAGCATGAAGTGGGCAAGTTCTTCATTGCCATGAATTTTCTGTGAAGGAGCACGTTTAACCAAGTTGAGTGATGGGTTGCAGGGTTTCCCGAAGACCTAAGTAGAGTCAATTTTCCCCAAACATTCTGTGGAATCCTTCCTGAAAATAGTAATAAAACAATCGTGGAAGAACTTGAAATGAAATATATTTAGCACGCATACCCAATACTCCTAAAGCAGTAGTAAAAGCTTATAGTAAACAGGCAGCTTGTTGTGGGTCAGTTTGTCTACCAAGTGCCATAATATACTACTATTGTCAAATCAGATGAATGTGTATAAATTACAAAACGTTTTTCAACACATAGTTAAGTGCAAGGATATAACATGCTGGTTATCATTACAGTCATCATGTTTGAGAGCTGCCATGGAACCTTTCCTACCATCCAACCCAAGTGAGCTGTATTGTTAATGGTAGTAAATGCCCTAAGAATGACAAAGGTGCAAACCACTTGTCCTTATGACAGAACATCAGAAGAGGAAATAATCTCCTCCTGAAGAGAACTTCCAACAAGGTCCTCAGAGGCATAACTTATGGCCATTTTTGTCTGTCCGAAAAAATACCTGCCCCCTTTGTGTTCTCAATTTTGACGGTATCAATCAAAGAGAATTACATACAGAATTATGTCATGCAAGAAACACAACGTGCTATTCTGGGCTGAAAGGACAGGAGCAAACCACAGCAGGACCGTGGGATTACGGCACCTCGACAAGTGAAGTTTTTTTGTACATTGGGAATTTAAAAATTGAAATAGCAGATAACACACCATGTAGCTTTTCATGAGGAGCTCACCAGTGCACAGGGAGTGCATCAAACAACAGGCACCTCTTGTATTGAGAACCCTAAACATGTATGGAAGCTATACGCTGTTGTGTGTACCGGGTAGATTGTGGGAGAAGTTACTCTGGCACTGGTTGTCAAGGAGGAGCTTGTGGTTACTTTTGCATCTGGTATTGATGCACAAACCGAGAAAGATGGCAGTTCATAACCAACGAAGTCCAGAACGGTCATTAACCTCAATTAATGAATTAATTTGTTGGAAATGTCTTCTGTTTTCTAGTAGTGTTTCGCTTCACTTCCTCCCTCTGCTCAAAGTCCTATTAGTTCTTCTAATTAATCTGGTAATCAAACAGTATCCTCATACCTCCATTCCGTGTTACTGGTTGAACTTTAAAATTCTCTCCTCTACCTTTCTTGTCAATTATCACCATAACTGTTTTTTCAAGTTATAATTGCACTATCCTTTGACCTAAGTTTTATCTTGAGTTAGTTGTCCTGGTATTTTTAAAAAGTTCCTTCCATATTCCTTTCTGCTATTTAACATAAATAGGATTTTGTGTGTGTGTGACTGTCATCAGCTTGTTTGGTTTTTTTTGTTTTGGGGGTGTTGACTTCGGGGCACCTGGCAACACTTGATCTAGACACAGGAGGCCTCCCTTGTCTGAGAAAAGGACAGCTAAGTTTGGAAACGAGACTGCTGCAGAAAACAACCTTTGCCTGTCAACAAAGTTGTGCATTTACAGTTGTTGAGCCTTACTTTGTTTTACCTCACCGCAATCATGGAGGACAGCGTGGTATTGGAAAACCTACTATTCCACCTAGCACTTTCGGTCATGACATTGCTTATAGGACTTGTCCTACGAGAGAAGTTATTTTTTTCTACCAAAAGAGATCAGTCTCAAAATACAGAAATTTCAGTTGGTGGCGGTAAATTGGCTCATATGATTGCAGAAAGGTGCAACGCTTTGAAAAGGTAAGAATGTAGTGTGTACTTGTGGGAAAAGAAGTTTTGTTTTAATGTGAATTTGTCCTTTCTTAAACTTAACTTTGTAAACATTCGCACCAGGCTTTAAGTGAATTGAAACTTAAACTGTGTAGCTGTGATTACCGGTATGTTAACAGTCACTGTAGTTAAACGGCGCTTTGTTTTTCTTCCAACAACTTGCTCTGCTAAGATTGTAGGAAAAGCAAGTAATACTGACCTATCGTATTTTTAAATATGTTAGTGCTAGCCACATTAACGGCACAGACACGACACAGTGGTACACTAGACATTTTCTCAAATTCCCAATGGGGTCTGTTGATCATCAGTTCAAACAAAATTGATTTGTTCCGAAAACAACATCTGTTTGGGTGTGGCGGTCACACCTTTTGGTGATCCAGAAACATAATGCATTTGAAAACAATACAAGAAAAACAATCGTCGAGCAGCAGGATCACAAGACAAACTCAACTTGAAATTTATTGGTGATCGTTACGAAAACAATTGGTTTTTTGTTGACGTCAGCAGGACCAAGAGATTACAGTGGTCAAAAGCTGTTTTGATGAGCTTGAATTTATTACGTATACCACTTAACGCTAAACTGAACTTATCAACCTGGTGAATTTAATAGTTAATTATTTTGGTTTAATGATAACACAGTTGTGCCGCTGTTTTTTATAGGCAAGGTTGTCTAAACAACGAAAAGATAGGACTTTTTGTGAGTTATTGGCAAAATGTCTTGCAAAACCAAAATAGCGACTCAAGCGTCAACCAAACACAGTCTTCTCCATGTGGGGTCAGGTTTAGCCAAATAGCCAAATGAAGGTGATTTATAATTTCTGTGCCCCGTTTCTGTTTTTATTTTGAGACAGACCATGTCTTGAGATTTTGAGACACTTAAAAGCAGAAGTGGTCTTGTGCAGATTGTTGAGAAACATCATGCACACAGGGAAGCTTAAAAGCAATGTGTTTCAGGCACAGAAGATTAAAACTGAACAATTTTACTGGTAAGGCTAATTTACAATTACGTTTTAAGGAAAAATTACCAAAAGAAAAATATGATCCTCTTCCAGTTGTCTGTGGCATTCTTGAACCATCAGATGAAATTTTATTCTTAACAGACAAATTTATGACCAAAAGACATGATATACCATCGAAACATTACAGCATTTTAAATGAAATTAAGTATTAAATGTGGTAAAAAAAATCAGTAGAATACCGTAATTAGTTTTCAATTGACTTTTGTTTTAGAGAAATCATGATAGCATTTTTTTCAAACATTTAGTTTTTGTAAACCAACCTTAATGTTTGGTTGATTCCTTTGGGTTACTTTTATTGGTAATTTTACTTGAAATATTCTTACCTATGCCCAACTTCCCTCCTACAAGTTTGTATAAACCACATGACTGATTATTTTGATTTAACTTGCTTTTACAGGCAATGTGCAGGGTAGTGTTAAAGAGAATTTTCAGAATCTTTAGTTTACTCCCTCTTACTTCTTTGCCCATGGATGCTGCCAGCATGAATGACTTCAGTACTTTAATTGAATTCCAAAAGACAAAGTAAACCACAATGATTAATGTAACACAATATATCAGCATTACAAGTCCTTTTTTATCATTCTTATTTTTTGAAATCATGCATCGGGGTCCAGATTGGAATATGATAACATGCTCTGTGAGATATATCATACTGAAATCAAAGTAATATGTTGATCATTGACAGTATAATTTTATATATTCATGTTGTTGTGCTTTTAAGGCTGTGTATGATAAAGGAACATTTTTTCATAAACCACTTGATAAGATAATAGCTTGAACTTTTGCCTTGCATGCTCACATAAATTGTTCCTCCCCCCCCCCCCCTCTCTCTCTCTCTGCCATTAAAACACTGATGAAACTGTTTTTGTGTGGCTTTTGGGTTGCCTCAAGAAGTGAAAAAAATAGTTATGACATGGTCTCCTAAAGACACTTAACTCTTATGTCTGGCTCCAAGTAGTTGTCAACAGTAAGAGTGGCCACACCCCAGAAAACTGTTTCAGCTAATATTCAAGCATAGTACTTTAGTGCAAGAAAACAGGAAGCAGCAGAGTTAGTGAATGAACCCTAAATAGAATCAGTTGTAATGATGGTACACCAGCAATGCACAGGGCACAAGTGAGGTTATAATACAAGTGAGCCTCTACTGGTGGAAAGCAATGACAAGCCACCACCATAACTAGCCAATAACAATCATGCAATGCACAGAATCAGGCTTAAGACTAATAGCATAAATAGAGTTGGCCCTGTTGCAGAGGCCAGCAACTTGCTTGTAAGGTAATTCCATGTTTGACTGGGGGGCCCAGTCCATCATTGTGTGATTTTTAGAAACAAGACCATTTTATTAGTCAGGACATGGAAAGCTTGAAAATATTCAGAATAAAAGAGGAGGAAGGTGAGTGAACTGGTGCACAGAACACAACCTCGTGAACGTGTGGTTTAGATATAATCATAGAAGGTTGTGGACATGGAAAGACCCAAAAGGCAAATCAAAAAATCAAATCTACTATGTCATCATCAGTAGTGCTGTATAGCAGACCAAGTCATACCCTGGAGTTGACTGTAAGAACAAGCATAATCCTGTCATATGTACAATCCAAGTAAAGCTTGGGCAACTGGAATGTGCCAGTGCAGGAGCAAAACAAATGGTATCTACTCCACAAGAAGAAAGAGATCAAGGACTGATATTCCATTGCAGTGAGAAATCAGTTTAAGGTCCTGGAGAAAGAAAAAGGAAACAACTGGGAGGTTCTGAAGGAAACTCTAGTAGAAGTTGAAAAAGAAAGTATCCAGCTAAAAGAAACAGAGCAAAAGAAAGAATTGGTGAAACCTCAGTTATTGGAATCAATGTAGAATTGACAGAAAGACAGATAATCTGCCCTATACAGAATATTAAACATTGTTATAAGAAATGAATGCAGGAAAGCAAAAGAGGAATGGATAAATGAATGGTGTAAACAGCTAAAGAGATGTAAAGTTTCTAATCCTAGAGTCATCATCATCATCATCATCATCATATTCGGTTTAACATCTGTTTTACATGCTAGCATGTGTTGGACGATTTCTTGAAATTGACTTCCAAGTTATCCTATCCTTCACCAGGTCTCTGCTGACACCTTTTTCTTTTAGATCCATCCTTATCACTTCCTCCCATGTTTT
>RDPX01000220.1:1084653-1126985 GCA_003991215.1 Morbakka virulenta
GTCGCCACAGCGAATTGACTTCTTCCACTTGAGTCGGTCACGTGCGTCTTTCTCGGTCAAGCCAAGTTCCCTCATGTCATCTCCCACACAGTCTTTCCATCTCCTCCTTGGCCTTCCCTGCTTTCTCTTGCCAGGCAACTCCATGTTCAGCACCCGTTTAGCAATGTGATCCTCCTCCCTCCTTTGCAGATGTCCATACCACCTTAGCCGTGTCTCTCTCAATTTTCCTGCTATGTCACATATCCCGATGGTGCCTCTGATCCTTTCATTTCTGATCATGTCCTTTCTTTTGACTCCAAGCGACCACCTCAGCATACGCATTTCTGCTGTTCGCATCTTCTTCTCAAGGCTCTGAATCCATGGTCTGAATCCATGGATTGTAAAATTAAAAAGAACTACTCATTGTTGCAAAATGGGAGCAATTTCTTTAGTTTTTTTTATTTAGTATTATTTTTCTTTAACCGTTGACAAGACATTCACAGGATTTTACATTGCTAGTCAATTCTTTTGTGAAAAACTTGCTTAACCCTGGGAAACAAGGCTGTAAGAGTTGCTGAAACATTACAAAGCATAACAACAAATTAACAAGGTGTACCACAGGAAAAAGAACGCTGGGATATTGCCAGCCATTGCAGCTGTAACAAAGTTATATTAATCTTTTTGCACCGTAGTTCTCTTTGCATCTTCAAGTATTTAGACCTTGCCCGTGGAATGTTGCTAAAATTGCTTTTCAAAAAGTACACCGTGCTTGTATACTTTTTTTTTACTTAATGTAAAACCTGTTTTCTACCCAAGATACAAAAAATATTATTTCAAAGCCTGCCATTTATTTCTCAAGTATTTTCGACCACCAATTTTGTATTTTTAATGGCATTTTCCTTTAGTAACTTTTTTAGTACTACTAGAATTTCCTTCTGTGAATTTGTCTATGGTAGCGCTCTCCTTCAACGATCCAGTGCCACTGGAAACAACAAAATCGAAAACGCTAGGTCCCTGAGTGGACGTGTTTGTCGGAAAAAACATTCATACAGTTTCTGGGCTTCATCGTTGATTGGACATTTAAGAATTCTTCTGATACTCAGTTTTCATTTTTGGTATTTTTGCTTTGCCGAGTTTAAGTTCAGGTCAAGTTTTCCTTCTGGCCCAGTAAGGTGAGAGATGTTTTCTCTGATCGAAATTGGAAACTACTTACAATAGTATTGGTTGAATTTGACATCAATTTTCACTCACCCACGTTTCGTTAAGGTTGTAGATGTGAAGTGTCCATTTTATTTTCAAAAGTACATAATGCAGGACAATTTCGGCTCTGTGAAATAGGAGTAGTGGAATAAGTCTATTTTGCCAAGGTACGAGTCAGATTCTTTAGGTACAGTTTCTTTGATATGCTGGTCGCTTATGTGTATGTTAAAATCCCAACTAAGATCAGTAAACGATTAACCGTCTTTCACAGGTGGAACATTTTATATGTATGTATACATATATAAATAATGATAAAAATTTGTGGTGAAATGGTTTGACATTTGATGTCCCTTGATAATTGTGTCACTTAACAGTGCGCGCAAAGAGAATTTAGTGATCAAGTGAAGGATAGGTGTTTTGATTTTATACAAAATCTATATTTATAAACTTTGAAGTCTATGCATATGTATGTGTACGCTTTTGTGTGTGCGCGCGTGCATGCTTGGTCCGAATGGAACCACACATCAGCAATGTAGAGAGTTTTAATTTGGTGTCAGGTTACTTTAAAGCCCCACGCTGAACAAGGGCTGTTATTTTTTTTTATTTGATCGCAGAGCGGCCGCAAGGCTCTAAATGGGAAATAATGTGAACCAATGCTCTAATTTACTTTACCTTACCTAGTCGGAGGCTTGTGTGTCAAACCGTCCGACTACAAGTTCCTTCCACATCTTCCTGTTGGTCATTTTACGTTGCATTGCCCAGATACCCATTCCAGTAATTTCTTGCATTTGTTTGCCATGGGTAATGCGTGCTCTTTCTCTTCTGTTTCCTCTTTAGGTCTTCTTAGGTAGCCCCTAAACTGCTTAATTGTTTTGCAAGGACTGTTTCAGCAGGGTTTCGTCATTTTACCTCATTTGCGATTTGTTGATTCCTCACTTTATCAGTTCATTTTACAATAAGCATTACTCTATAGGAGCTTGTTGAAAAGGATTTTTATTCTTTCTTGAACTTCTGTGTAACTGCCCTCGTTTCTGTGCTAGAAAGAAGTATTGAGAGAATTAATGCGTTCAACAAACGTACTTTTACTTTGTTTGATACCTGTGTAGACCTCCAGATTTTATCCAGTTTTCAGAATTGGCTCCAAGCGATCTGCGTCGTTGTTTAAGTTTTTCTATGAGGAGGCTTTTTTGTTTCCAAGGTACTTAAATTCTTCCGCAACTTAATGATTTGTGAGTGGGACAGGGCTACGTAGTTCAAAGCTAACAAGGAAGATATTGGTTTTCTGTCTGCTGATATTTAAGTCTACCTTTTGGCGAACTTATTCAATAACTTTGAAATGGTCTTCAGCTGGTGACTCATCTGAAGCAAGCACAACAATATTGTCAACAAAATACAGATCAGGTAACATGGTTTATGGTTTTGTCTGAAGTTTATATGAAGGATTTGTCTAAAAATGTAATCCAAGACGGTTGAAAGCAGGAATGGAGCTAGATTGTCTGCTTGGAGGACACCCGTGTTAACATAAGATGCTTCACTTAGCCTATCTCCATGTCGAATTTTACTTTTACTTTTTCTGTAGATTATGGCGATGGCGTTCGAAATATTTTGGAATATCCCATAGTTTCTTTGACTTTCACATAATTTCTCTATCAACAAAGTTGGAAGCCTTCTTCAAGTCTATAAATCTGGCTATTGTAGGAACTTGCTTTTGGTGATTTGCTTCAACAACCCTTCTTAGAATGTGGATTTGTTCAGCACCAGTTTTGGATTTTCTAATTCCTGCCGGAAATGGTCTTAGTACTTCATCAATATGATCATATATTCAATTAAGTATCATTCTGTTATTTGTTGTACTTGCAGTTGACATCAGAGAAATTCCTCTAAAATTATTTATTGACTTGTACGGGGTTTTTTTTCGGAAGAGGCAAGTTTGTGTTTTCTCTCTTGATGACGGGGCACTTTAGTGAGAGGGGTTCAGGTGAGACAAGAGTGCAGAATATAGATTATATTATCCCCACCATATTTCAATGGTTCCCCAGTTACGGAGTCGATTTCAGGGTATTTATTTGGCGTCATGGTCCCTATCACTTTTAATAGTTCACATAAGGTGAAGTCATCAGTATTGATTTGGAGATCGTTATCAGCTGGAGCAATTGCCACTGAAGATGTTCCATTGTTTGGTATGTTATATAGATTAAATGAAATGTTACTTTGTGTGGTGCACGGGGGTCAAAATTGCTAGTTGTGATGGACAGTGCACACACACACACACACACACACACACACACACACACACACTGTCTTCTTATAGTCATCGGACACGTCAGACATGCATAGGACTGGCAGCTTTCAGCAAAGATCCCAACTTTACCCCCTTGTTTCCCGGGTCTATGGCTCCTCAGGATGGAAATTGTTATTATTATTATCATTATCATTATATATATACATGTATCTTATATATTGTATATTTTTATTGTTGTATTTGTGTGATTGTTAGAAGCCAATATTGTTATAACGGGTTTTTTAATCAGAAAAGTTAATGTAAACTGTTACCGTTACGTTTGGCATTGTGCGTAATAGTTCAACATAAAACTTTACTTTTTTTAGAGAGGCAATTGTTATATTATGGCAGTATCGTTAGTAATGCCTATGCTTCTTGGGAAGGCGCCATTTAAAGCATTTTCATTTCATTTTTAAATATAATACATTATCTGTTAAGATAAGCTGACTGGTCATTACAGAGGATTTTTCTCACGTTGAAGTTGACTGACAATAATTGATTCTTCCTTATTTTATTAGGAAAAACCAGACACAGTTATTGTCATTGTCCCTGGTATTGGTAATAACTCAAGGACGGTATATATTAGAAGAAATATCCATCATTTGGTAAAGGAAGGTTTTGTGGTAGTTGTGATTAACCACTTGGGAACCAGAAAGGATATACCATTAACATCACCAAGAATATTTACCTATGGTAAGCTTTTATTTTTAGTGAATAATCGCCTTTGTTATGCAAAGGTCTTGAAGTATGATAACTTAAAATGTTGGGTTTTTTTTACCCAACAATGGCTTGAGTGTTGACAAAATAAAGAAGATAAAGAACTAACCTTAACCTTGATTAAAATCAAGGAATGATCAATTTTTATGTGGTATATTTTCACATCTGAATAAGTACCCTATTGTCTTAGAAGTCCCCAACACTACCATCTACAAATCAAAGACACTTTGAAAGAGAGTGATTTTTATTTAGACCAAGTCTTCCCTAGAATCTTACACCTTCTCACATTAAAGCTGAAATATATTATTTCAGTGCAAAAGCCATTTCAAGAGTATACGATTTCAAATGTGGCTGTAAATTTTCCTGAGAAGTAGATTATCTCTAACACTACCATCTACAAATCAAAGACACTTTGAAGTAAAGGGATTTTTATTTAGACCCAGTCTTTCTTGGAATCTTACACCTTCTCACATAAAAGCTGAAATATATTATTTTAGTGCAAAAGCCATTTCAAGAGTATACGATTACAAATGCAGCTGTAGATTATCCTGAGAAAAAAATATCTTAGGTCAGTCTTTTTTGGAATCTTACACCTTCTCACATAAAAGCTGAAATATATTATTTTAGTGCAAAAGCCATTTCAAGAGTATACGATTACAAATGCAGCTGTAGATTATCCTGAGAAAAAANAAGTAAAGGGATTTTTATTTAGACCCAGTCTTTCTTGGAATCTTACACCTTCTCACATAAAAGCTGAAATATATTATTTTAGTGCAAAAGCCATTTCAAGAGTATACGATTACAAATGCAGCTGTAGATTATCCTGAGAAAAAAATATCTTAGGTCAGTCTTTTTTGGAATCTTACACCTTCTCACATAAAAGCTGAAATATATTATTTTAGTGCAAAAGCCATTTCAAGAGTATACGATTACAAATGCAGCTGTAGATTATCCTGAGAAAAAAAAATATCTTAGGCATTAATATTAACGTTTACTTTTTTCATTTATTACCTCGATAGTTGGTTTGTATTAGCATTTGCTAACTCTTTACTGACTTAAAATGGTAATTAAATAGACAATTGAATAAATTCAGAGATAGTAGCAAGATTGAATGTGGATGTGGCCCATGGTGATAATGAACAGTCATAAGTAGACTAAGAAGACCACAGAGAGTACAAAAATCTAATAGATAGAGACTGTTTTCTTTCTTCTAATGTGGCATGAACGACTTTTATTGGTGATACAATGGTACTGATGTTAACATTAATGAAATATAATATTTCTAGTGTAGATACTTCGCATATTTTTCATGTTGTATTAGGTTACTCCAGGAGCCATTTCCAACAGGAAATCTAAAGTAAAACAGAATAAACACATCGGATTATTAACATATTGTAAACCTGACAATGTAACTTTAATATTTTTCTGAGTAGCTAGCCAAGTCACCAGATACCACCATTTTTTGTCTTTCCCACTTACTCCCTACTCCTTGTACCTTGCGCGTTCCACCACGAAGCACTTTAACTTTCAGTAGAACTTCTTAACTGTTTTTGGTGTGAAATTTCTCAATACTAAATGTATTGAGCAATTTCAATAAGTTAAATAGATTTTTCTTCTTAGCTCAGTAGCAACATAGTAATCTAATATGGTTACCAAGTTATTCTGTAAGCTTTCAAACATAATATCGTAATTCATATCATGTCACGCTTTCGTTACTTACTCCGCTTTCATTTTGCTTTTCAGACCTCTAGATCTTTATCACCTTCAGCCCCATTTTTTGTTAAGTATGAGTCTTCTTGTTCTTCCTTGCAATCATGACTAGACGTCCGTGATGATACACCACCTCTCCTGGCATTTTGTACTGTCATTGCTATAACAGAATATTTCCAGCTGTTGATTTGCACTCTTTTCGCGACGCAGATTAATCATAAAATTCGGAACTATTGACGTCAACTGAAAAATGAAAACATGTGCCTAACGAACGTTTATATAGATATCAGATAAATGAACTCCGGGTTACGGTATCGGTTACGGTCTTCCTACGGCTTATAAGGATAGTGCTGTTCTCATTCCATTTCTGCCAATATTTGAACCCAGGTTTGCACACAAGGACACCCGGCTCTTGGCTCGTTAAAGTCAAACTAATTTTCATACCATACACATTCTGTTTTGTATCCCTTTGATATAAAAAACATAATGTCATTATGGTCGTTGTTCCATAAGCATGTTAGTAAAAATAGTTTTTAGTGTAAGATTGAATTCTTGTTGAATGAACATCTGTGGAAATCGTAGTGGTTTAATTTTGTTTTGGAGCACGTCATGTATAAACTAAAAACGCCAGTGTGTTGTTACAGCCTTCATCTTTGGCTCGTTGGTGGCTAGTATTTTTATTGGCTTTTAATAAATAATTCAAGCTTACATTAGCTGTCTATGTTTTAGAGCGACCAATTTTACTTTTCCAAATAAACGACTGTATTAATTATGTTAAAACCTAGACAACTCAGTTTGCTCTATATATTCTTTGGTAAGGTCGCTATAAGCTCTACAAATTTTGTTTTCTTTTTCTTCTTTCCATTTACGGTAACATTGATAAGCTATCTTCATTTTTTATCATTTATCATTTTATCTGATTGAAACCATTCACGAGTTACTAAAGGCTACTTGGGTCCACCATTGGCTTTTATCAAAATTAGACAGGCAATGATGTAATGTTACTGTTGCAGGAAAAACCAATTTGATATCGGTGCTGTATATGTTAAAAATGTTTCTTAGATCTTAGATTGGACGTTTTTTTATAATAACAAGAGGAGGAAACATTTTGAAGTGTACCAAAGAAACTGAAAATACACTGGCGAAGTCTTCGGCGGACATTGAGTATGCCTTTTATTTTGCTTTATGCCCAGCCAGAGGCAAAAGAAGCATGACATTCAGTCAATCAAGGTTCTTAACATTTTAAAAGTATTTCAAATTTTCTGAGCATTTTTTTCCTTGACAGGCATTCTGGATGACGTAGCGGGGTCGTAGTGGGGTCGTGGTAAGACCAATAGAGAGAGAAATGGTAAATTTGACTGTGAAAATAGATGGGAGTATATATAGATATATGCTCTGTATATACTGGGAATGTTGTAATGTTGAATCTAGTGAACTTTGTCGTTTGGTAGCTGTTAATGACTTGTTTTCTTTTTTATTCCAAGTATCTATTGAAAATCATTGATAGTCATGGTATCCTTATATGCCCGAAAGTAAAGGATTGCGTTTACTGGAGATATTTAATGTGTTCTCTTTCGTTTCATAGGTGGTACGGATGACTTGGTCCTCGTTATTGAAGATATAATGCAGAAATTTCATTCGCCCAAACTTATTGGATTAGGTTTCTCAATGGGAGGGAATTTGTTGCTCAAATTATTGGGAGAAAATGCAGAAATGCAAGCGAAGTTTATATTTGCTGCTTCAATTTGTCAAGGATATGATATTAAAAGGTAAAATTTTTCATGGCTGTTGTCTGCTTTTGCCTCTCTTGAAAAAATACAAATCCCATCACTGAAATGTAAGACATCATCTTCAGAGAATTTGTTATGGATTACGTCTATCTGTTGTACCTGTGTTTATAGTCTTATACGTGTACATGTATTTTGTGCATATGTGAATATGTAGTATATTTGTATTTGACAAGACTTGTACAATTTCACGGGAAATATTTTTTGTATATTTTGAGCCACAAACTGTTTGTGTACACGACCATCGATGTAGGGTATCTTTCTCACAGCTGTTACCTTATAGATATTTAAGAAACTTTTAGAGAGCTCCATTTTGTATTGAAATTGTATATTTCTTTTTAGATTAATGCCATGTGGCATTTTTTGAAAAAAAACAGTCACCACTTCGTAATTTCTTTCGTTCAAATACCCGTTTCCCACTTGTCTCATAGGGATTTTTGAGTTGATTTCTTTTCAGACGGACTCACAAACTACAGCGCTTCTGAAGTTCGTAACTTGTTTTAGGATAACAGAGGGAAGCCAAAGCATCAGCAGTATTGAATGACCAAGAATTTTTATACTAGCAGAAAGAAATTAAATGGGGCTTGTGTTGGCTTTTTCTTTATTTCTTATTAATGTATGTGTAGAATAGTAAAACAATTTAGTGATTAAATTAGTAATTTTTTAAAACGTATTATAGAATTTGTAAGGCCCATCGAAAACTTTTCTTTAATGACCTCACATGGATATCCCTTATTCCACCATTCAGGCCTGTGTTGACCTTTATAACGATATGTTGTAAAAGACACCGGACCCTGTTTGGGTATTGTACCAGAGAAAGAGCTGCTAGGACTATCTGTTCTCAGGCTCTAATAGCTAAAAACTACCACATGATAGTGGCAAAGTAGGGATTTGATATTTCACGGGCATTGAGGCATTTACTGAGCATCATTGCTTACATTGTTGAATGCGGGATTGGATGAAGAGCTTTTGTTGGGAACGTAACAAGTAGACATTTTTATCCATGAGCGTTTTGAGCGAAGCAAGTACACGTGGTAAGTAAATAAACGAATTATTCTATATATTTATAGGGCAGCGCCTTTGATGATGCAGTGGACAGGTTTGCGGAGAGGATATAACTATGCAATGTGCCGTACGGTGAAAAAAGTACTGGAGTTTCATAAAGAAACGTTTCAATGGTGGAAAAGACGTGGGGAAGGATTTCCAATTGATTGGCAATTAGTATCCAAGGCAACATCTATTGGGGAACTGGATGAAGTGGCAAACAGGTTCGGCAATAAAATATATGATATTGTGTTTTGTTTAATTATTTGAATTCAAGAAGTAACATTTTTATGATACTCTGAAAGCTATACAGACCTAAATATGTGCTATACAGACATAAAAATGTGGTATTGTGTTTTGTTTAATTATTTGAATTCAAGAAGTAACATTTTTATGATACTTTGAAAGCTATACAGACCTTAATTAATTAGGACATTTTAGTCTTCTTAACCATATAAGTAAAACGGATCGCAAGATATGTAGAGCATGCTGGGTTGGTGGATTTGACATTATGCTGAATGATGAGATAGGGGTTGGTATCATTTTCATCAGTTTAATTTCTGGCGTAAGATCCATGAAGGACGGTAATGGCTTTAAATGGAAAGATATTGCCCCTTGCCGTAACGGCTATTTTTATTTCATTGCGTCAGATTGGCATAGTAACAAGAAGAGCCATTCTATTTACTATAGATAAAAGTAGCAATTATTAATTTCCCGCAAAAAATGATTTCTTGGTACACCTAGTTTTAAGAGTCCTGTACTGGAAAAGTTACTCCATCAGGGATTTCCCAATAATATACATGCTGAATTTCTTCTCAACAACTGTTAAATCATTTCTTTTTTGTTGCTTTTCAGCCAATTTTGTTGTTGTTGTGAGTTTTGGATCTGTGTTGGGTATTTTGGGGCAAAGGGGTAATTGTTTGGAGTATTTCTTCGTTACTTTTAATTAAGAACCGTAAAACAAGCAAGGTTCACTTGTGAAAAATATTTGGGCAGCTTTAGGTGTTCGGCTTTCCTTTTATGTCCGAGCTTTAGTCCCACTAGTAAGGTCGATTCAATATAGCATCAGTGTACTTCTTGCCCTAATGGAGAGTCTTATGTTTGTTAAGATCTTGGACATTTGGCGCAGTTTGACCTTGGTGATGTTAGTAAGCCGCAGGACTTCGCCCTTACATCTTTTTTCAGTAAATTGCTGATAATAATATGATTAATATTTTCTGTTAATACACTTCTTTTAGTAACGTAGCCAAGCGTGTGAACAAAAAATCACAGACAGAAATCAATCAAAACAGTCTTTGTTCTTTATTTGTAGGACCGCACGCATAACGCGGAATATAACTTGTGTTAAACGTGTTTTTTCGCTTACTTTGATTGCCAATGAAGGTGTAAGCCGGATATTTGGTACACAAGCTACAAAATTATGCCTATTTGTAAATGTAATAAATAAACATTATAATTAAGTGTTACAATGACCATAATATTTGCCAGCCGCAGGAGGGCTTAATAGGTTGACATGCGGGGAAGTTCAGACTACTGATAGACTACTGGGATTACAGGACCTGGTCGGCCAGGGCGGTGTATGTACGACTAAAATAGTTGGATTGTTGCTTTTGCTGCTTGGAGAATGACAAATGGTCTTTCCTGATAGGTGACTGTGCCCTGCATTTCTTGCATTTCAGTAAGTGTGTGCTTGTTATTAATGTTGTTTGTAATTAACACGTCATATCTTTTTACTAAGCTAGATACACAAGATGCTACAAAGTATATACAATGTGTCATTAAATCTGATTTTTCCCCTTTTTTACTCAGATATATAGCGGGTTACAGAACTGTGGATGAATATTATCACTGGAATAGCTCTTGTACATATGCAAAAGCAGTAGGTCTCTTTGTGTTAACTTGGTATTTAAGATGGTATTACCATTTGAAAAAGTTGCAATAACTGACCTTCTGTCGACATTTCCATTTTTCACCAAGTCTATGGAGCTAAGACTATGTGTAGACCATTTAGTTGTATTTGCTTATAACTTTACTGTGTCAATTGTTTCTTTAAGCAGCGTAATATAAACGTCATTTGTTTATTCCAATGTAAATTCCACATGAATGTGCAGATGTATGTGTTTTTGTGTGAGTATTAATTGCCACGTTTTTAATATTGCCATTTCTAACGCATGATTTTTTCTGTCTCTTCCTATTTTTCGGCGGACTAATATTTTTCCTCTTGGGAGCATAATGGTACATTTCAAATTCGTGATATGTCAACAAATAAAGGCCATTTAGATATATTTCGCTGTTTTTTAAAATACTTTATCATCGTTGCACTCAAGTGAAAATTGGTTCTTGTTAAATTTAGACCTATTTGTCAGCCAGGTACCGCTAATGCAGATAAAGTAATATACATGTTTATCAAGACGTAATGATTTACGTTTGACTATTCGACTCATCGTTAGGCAAATTTCCTCTATGTTGCTCTCCTTTTTAACAGCACCTAAATATCATTATAGAGGTGCGCATTCTCTTTAATTTGCCAAGGTATACAGCGTTACAGTAGTGTTTTGGGGTTTTTTTTGTCTCTCTTTTTTATTTGGTTTATTTGGGTAAGAATATAAATTGCCTTAAGGTTACTTTGAGTAGAGCGCGTGGCGAAATTTTTACCAGAAAATTCAGCGAGTTTCTTTCACAAAATCCTAGAATATACGAAAGAATTAGATATCCATTGTTTGTTTTTTTTCTTTTCTGGACTATTTGTGCAAAATGTATAACTTATTTTATGTATATAATATAAATGTATATAATATTGTATATAATGTTGGTCCCTATTTGAAAATGCAGCTCTACTGTCGTGGTAAGAACAAAGCTAGGACCATAATTTTTAAGATTTTAACTGGCGTCGTCGAATTGAACCCTAGCTGCTTGTATTTCCCCCGTCAAAAACAGGTTTAACTATTTGTTAATATACAAGGAATGCTTTTTGCATGAATTCCACTTGTGAAAGGTAAGCGCCCAGAGTCTAGAGAACGAATATCTGAGATGTTTGTAGAGGATGTTGGAAATGAAAACACTGAAAAGTTTGCAAGAATCGGCACTAGTAATGTTACAGTCATTGACTGTACACCCGGACTTTATAACATATTATCTAAAGGGATGGCTGAAAAATAAACGATTAATATTTTTTCAGCAATTTTTAATTAAAACTGTTGCTTAATACGGTGAAATAACAAAATTTCGGAATGCTATCATTAGAAACACGGAGGAAGAAGTTGCATGACTGCTACAGTGGCGACATAACAATGAACTTTGCATGTATATGAAAGACATTTAATTAGCGAATCGAAATAAATGTATTGCTGACCCAGTAAAGTCATAGCTTTAGGAAAAATTTAATTGAGGGGTACATTGAAAAAATAATAATTAGGAACTGGGATACAAAGCCATGCCTTGGGCTTGCCTTGGTTTTTGGGAAAGTTAAACAAC
This sequence comes from Morbakka virulenta, assembly GCA_003991215.1. NCBI lineage: Eukaryota > Metazoa > Cnidaria > Cubozoa > Carybdeida > Carukiidae > Morbakka > Morbakka virulenta. The sequence goes on from RDPX01000220.1 coordinate 1,096,846, forward strand.
ACTTTTATTTTCACTATGTATTTGTTAGTGTATATTATTCGTCTAATTCTGCATTTTGATTACGACGACACTTCAGGCCATACCTGCAAAGGCCACACCGTTATTAACGCCTCTTATTGTGCATCTCGATCCCAATTTCCGTACCACGACTTATGTAAAAAATAAAGCAGAAGGTATGTATGATCTGAATGTGTTTATCTTTGTTTTTTATGACGCAGTACATAAAATGTTAACTACTCTTTGGCTTACTGTTGGACATTCAAGCTGTTGGAAAGAAAAGGTGGACGGTTTTCTTTCTTTTTGCAGGGTTTATGAATAAATGTTATTTTAACAATCTCCAATACAAGTTTTTAATCGTTTGAGAAAATATTATACTCTGATTCATTTTCTCTACCTTATCGTGCAATTTTTGTTTGTTTTCCAGGTAAAATTACCCATTTTATTTATAAATGCTCTGGACGACCCGCTGGTGCCGAAAGAATTATTCACTGTCCCAAGGGAACAGATACGTAAGTGTACCAGGATAGGTCGTTTTATGTATTTATTAATAATAAGTCTTTATACAGGATAAATCACTTCAACAAAAAATATATTGTTATGAATGTGAGTCCTGTTTAAAAGTCAAAATCTGAAAACTAATACTAAATACACTAGAACTGTAAATACAAAATATAGGTGAATTTTACCACGATAGGCACCGCGTAAAGACAACGTCGCGTTGATAAAATACTGAGAAGAAAGAATAGACAAAAGATATAGTGATCACAACCACGCGAGATGCAAAAGACTATAAAACAGTACATATATAAGTACAATGTTGTTTTGACATAAGTATGGTGTAGGCTGGAGGCCTTGACGTAAGGCCAGGAGCGGAGCGGTACTGGTGTTGAAACAGCGTTGTACGGTCAGACAAAAGATTTATTAAGAAATTAAATTATTTAGCTAAAAAATTGCTTTTCTCCTAATTTGAATTTATCAAAGTTATCAATTTTTATCACAGCCAATGGTAATTCATTATACGCCTTTGCACCAGTGAAAGACAGATCTCTTACCGTATTCTATTTTCATTTTTGGTAGCCGTACAGGTAGATTATTATTCCGTGTGCCATAATTGTGCTGGAAGATAGTATTCGTGAAATCACTCGCAGACACCCTTATCTAAACACGTCAAATGCTTTCCTTAGATTGATGAAGTGAGCACCTAAAAGATATCCTTCATCCACGTCGTGTCTGATGGAGTCGATGAAATAAGTAGCAGCAAGTTGGGTTGATCTCCTATGACGAAAACGGTTCTGTGATGGAGAAAGAAGATTTTCCGCTTCTAGGTGTGACATCAATTGCTTGTAAACAGCCTTCTCAGTGACTTTTGATATGATGGATAAGACGGATATTGCTATGTAGTTCTCAAATTGATTACGAGCACCAGACTTGTAAATCGGAGTTACTCGGGCCTTATTTATCACTCAAAATTTTACCTGTTTTGAGTAATAAATTAATCAGTTGGCTGAGAAGGCTGATATAACAGAGGCTGAGTCTATTTTTAGGCGAGCCGGAAGTCCATCGTTTCCTGTCGCTTTCTTCTTTTTCAATTTCTTTAGTTTGACCAGACTATGGAATCATTGCATCAAGTTAATATTATTGTTATTTTTGCAAATATTGCCATTATTGCTATGACGATGATCATGATCATGATCACGATGTATCTTTAAATATCTAAAAATTAAAACAAATTGCCTTTAAAGGGCAATTTGTTGTAATCTCTCTCACAGCATCATTCAGCCACCTCTCAAACCTGTGCTTTGCTTCAAGCTCTGCCACTACTACAGTTATCACCTTCACTTTAGTCTTCCAGATTTTCTCTACCTCAATAGCCAGATCCTGGTATTTTTCAATCTTTTCCAGCTCCATATCTTCAACTCTGAAATACCTTGGCACAGCAACATCAATTAAGACTGTCTCTATCTTCTTGTTTTCTTGCACAATTATGTCTGGTCTCTGTACTTCTATTTCTCAATCTGTTCTGATGTTAAAATCTCAAAGAACGTTTCTCTTTTCAACCTCCAACACAGCTTCAGCCCTGTGCTCCTACCAGTCCATAGCCCTTTTAAACCCAAACTGCTTGCACATGCCACAATGGAGGAAGGTAGTTAGCTTGTCGTGTGTTTTCTTGTGTTCAATTTGAGGTAGTTTTGCGCGTTTACAGAGAATATGCATACTAGTTCCCGTTCGTTCTCCATATATCTGTCATTTAATCTCTCCAGGATGACCCACTTTCACTTATAACCTTTTGGTTGACAGCGCTTGGTATTGGACTGCCATCAAAAGCCTTACAGTTGCCTTCTTGAGCCTTCCATCTTTCAACCATTTCTAACATTCAGTTTTGAGCTCTTCCATCTCCCTAAGGTATTGCCAATGCACTCCTTGTTTCTCAACTCTCCATTCTTTGCACTTAAAGGTCTTTAGGTCTACATTGCTGCAGTCTTGTAAAAACATGCTCACCAGTTCCACTCTTTCTGAAGGCTAATTTTTCTTAACGTAATCTGAAAGACTAACTTCCTCTAATCGTACGCACTCTTCAACCGATATCATCCCTCTCCCGCCTTCTTCTCTTGGAAGGTAGAGCCTGTTCACTTCTGCCTTTAGATGGAGTGCCTTGTTCATTGTCGTTATTCTTCTGGTCTTTCTACTTATTTCGTTCAGTTCCGTAACTGTCCAATCAATGATGCCCGCCGTGTGCTATACTGATGCAAGAGCCCAACTGTTTAGGGCTTGATGGTATCTTTTCCTTTCACACTTAATTCCAGCACCTTCTTGACCCTCCGGATGTACTTCCTTCTAACCATTCCCCGCATATACTTCATCCTAATGTTGTCTGCTTCACCAACACCCAGATATTTGTAGGTTCCATCTTTCAGGGCTCCGATTATTTAGTTGTCAAGCATGGTGATTGCACCATCTTCAGCTTTTTTTCCACACTTAATTACCAGTGTTGCACATTTCTGGATCCCAAACTTCATCCTAATATTATCTGTAAAGATCTTAATAGTATTGACCAGAGCTTCTAGCTCAGTTTTTGACCTTCTATTAAGTTTCAGATCATCCATAAACAGAAAATGTTTCACCTTTTGCTTTTTTTTGAATCTATACCCTTGCTCCACATCTCTGAGGATCACTGGCAGAGGGGGTAGGGATTTAAAAAATAGGAAAGGTGAAAATGAATCACCCTGGAATATGCCTCTTCAGATTACGACCTGTCAGCTTCTCCTCTGCATGTTCCAACAACGTACCCCACTTCATCATTGAGTTTCTAACCAATTTCACTGCTTTTCTAATCATCCTAATTATTGTCAAGGTCTCCAATATCAATATGTTGGGTATGAGGTCATATGCTTTCTGGTAGTCGATCCACCCCATTTCCAGATTTGTTTTACTCTGACAATAATTAGGACAAAAAAAAACAATTATCCCCCAAATGTTCTTCCAGAACCTGTTGGTCTCTTTTTTTCTGATGTTACCAAATCTCTTTTTGACCCGCCTTGTAAACTCTGGTAAAACCGCTTCTGGTTGTTCTTGAACATTTTGTTTACCTGGAATCGTTTCACTCACTCTGAGTACCTATTCAACTTTTGCACCTCCGCTTTGAGGTTTCGTTTTAGCAGTTCTATCACTGTATGAAATCCATTCCTCCCCATTTCATAATTCGTCTTAAGCCTTTTTTTATCAGGTCTTCCAAGATGGTCCTGTGTTCTATATGTCTCAATGATGTCTGTTTCGCACCTTCCTCCTTTCTGTTACGTCTCTCTAATATGTCTTTCATAATCTTTTGTTCCTCCGCCTCAGGGTGTCCAACCTCATTCTCGATACCTGAGCCTCCTCCCCAGGTTCATCTACTCTTTCCTTTAACTCCATTGCACTGAGATATTCTCTTTTCTGTGGCTCATTCGCAATCTGCTCTAGTCCTTCTGTTGTAAACTTCCTTCTTTCCAGGATGTTCTTTACCTCGTCAGCCATTTTCTTTTCTGTCATTTCAAATTCCCATTTGGTCTTCTCAGACTTGCATTCCTTGTATAAAGAACTTCAAAAACTCAGATTCATCAATTAGAATAATACCTATAATACCCATAACCCATTAAATATTATTAAAACAAGGAAGAACTTTGTTGCTTACCTTCATTAAGGTGTCGGGCAACACGAAGAAACCTTAACATATTATGCTATTGGCAACTTCCAGAATTAAATAGTTGATTCGTAATAATTGCCAAGAGCCCAGATAGAAACTCAAGAATGTAATTATTTTGTATTAAGCTTGTACGTAACAGTTTCTGCAATGGAGAATTTTTCGAAAAATTGTAAATTTCGATTAAGCCCTATATTTTGTACTACTATGGTGTGGAGAGACGGTAAAGATCATGTGACAGACTGGTATTTTTTGCATGACTAAACTTCAAGGAATCAATCGCAAGAATAAACATTGTGTTTAGTACCGGGGGGGTTTCGTTTGTCATAAGACCAGCCCCTCGTGGTCCAGACCTTCCTGTTCAAGAGCCAGATACTGCAATGGAATTTAGCTCTGAAACGGAATCTGATAACACATATGACAGGGCAGAGGGTGAAGAATACATTCCAGTTTAAAATGACCCGCCAGTACCTCTAACACAAGAAGACCTCAATGACCTGACACGAGACCTTAACCTCTTTAAGGAATCGGCACAGCTTCTGGGTTCTCGTCTTCGTGAGAACAATTTGCTGGCACCTGGAACAACATTCTACTGGTATCGAGACCGTAAAAGAGAATTTAGAGAGTTCTTCAAAACCCAAAGAAACTCGTCATTGGAACAACATTGCTGATTTGATTAAATCAATGGGAATGGAATAGGTTGCTACAGAATGGAAACTTTTCATCGACTCGTCTTTCAGAAGTCTCAAGGCAGTTTTCCTTCAAAATGGAAATAAATGCACTTTGATTCAAATTGGTCATTCTGTGCAAATGAAAGAAACACACTACAACATGGATCAATTGCTGTCTGCTCTGAACTACCATGACCATGGTTAGTTGATCTGTTGAGGTTAAGGTTGTTGGATTGGTTTTAGGACTACAGGGTGGATGTGAAAAGTATCCATGGTTTCTGTTATTGTGGGACAGTCGTGTTGATGATCAACATTATATCAGACAAGAATAGCCGCCAAGACAAATGTCGGAACATGGTTCGCACAATGTTCAGTCTCACTCTCTTGTTGAACCAAACAAGGTATTACTTCCACCCTTACATATCAAACTGGGACTTATAAAGTACTTTGTAAAGGCAATGGGCGGTTGAAAATGGGTGTGATGCAAAATTATTTAGTAATTCATCCAATGTTTATTTGCTTAGCCCCGATCATTAATAGAAACTTACTTTAATCGTTTGAAAAAAGTTCCTGCGTTGGCCAAGGGTAAGAAGTTTTACAAGTTATATTATGAGCAGAACGCTTTGAGGGCATTAATATCTGATTCCAGTTTTATTGTTTTTAAGGCCGATAAGGGCTTGGTTGTTGCAATGTTGAATAGGAAAGATAATGTATCAAGGGGTTACTGATGGTTGAGAGATAATTGTTGTATTTAAACTTCTAAATCAAGGTCTTTCGGCAGAGCTTAAAAAACAGATTAGAAAAAAGATTTTAAACATAAAGGCTTCCGATCCTGGTTTGCGAAATAAAAAGGTCTCTGTGTTCTGGTTAAGGATTGCGGATTGGTATGGTATTATTCCAAGAGGTTTACAAAGGTTCTTATATTGGAGCCGGTATGTCCTTTATTATTATTTGTGGTGCGTTTACGGAACATGCTTCACAATTTTTCTGTTAAAATTTACAACCTCTTGTAGTTGTAAATACCTCCTTCTCTTGATACTAATAATTTCTAAACAGTTGCCATGAAATCATTGACGTCACAACTGAAAGTACTTTAAATAAGTTTTGTTTTTTGGATGTTGCGATTCTTAAGAAAGGTAATCACCAGGAACAGACCTCAGTTGTAAACCAACTGATACACGGAACATGCATAGAAGGGCTTGTCATACATCTTACACTGACAAGGATATTCCCAATTGCCATGTACTTGCGATATTTTGTATGTTGTTCAAGTAATGACAAGTTTGAGAGGAGGTTTAAAGAGGTAGTGGGTTGGCTTGCGTTTAGAGCTTACAAATAAGGTTTTTCAAGGAAGAGGTAGGTCGAGTTGTTCGTATAATCAGGGACCTTTAATAACCAATTTTATGAACCGGGAGCAGGAAGAAGGTAAGATTTTTCTCGTTATTTCGTATCACTTAGTACTCTTTAGGGTCCGCAGTCCATCTTTTAAATTAAGTTGTTTGGTGCTTGTTTTGCAGAGCACATGAAGATGTTTAATGAACCAACTGTTGTTGCTTTCAGACGGGCTATAAATCTGAAAGGTAACACAGTGAAAGCTCAGCTTTCTACGGTGCATGGAAAGAGAATCAAGGGATGTTTTGGTGCGATAATTGTGAGGGGTTTGCAGGTTAATGTTTAACAGTTAAAAAAGTTTGTTAGTCATGTGCCTGAAAGAAGTGTATTTTTTATTATATATATATATATATATATATATATATATATATATATATATATATATATATATATATATATATATTATATTATATATGTTAGAGATTATTGATTGAATTGTTGTTCTTGTCGGGTAGTGTATTTTTATAACTGTAAAATTAATGATAACAGTGTGTTGGAAATACAGTTCCTCTTTCACATCGGTTTGACGAAAGCCGGGTCTATTATTATGCCCCAGCCTATTAGAGGCACTGTTACTCTTGCAGCCCCAAGAAGGACAGACAAAGCAGGTTTAGTAGAAAGCCCACAAATTCCGGCTTTTTACACAGCATGAGAATTANGGGCTTCCAGTGTTATACGATTAACAGGGAATTTTGCGTGAAAGTGTTGAGGTAGTCCAGGAAGAAATTTTCTTAGGTCAGAGCTCTTCACATCGGTTGGTGGAACCTGTACCAAAATGATGCAGCTGTCCACAGATTCTTCATTTGTCCCCAATTCTAGACCTTCCCTTATTCGGATTTCCCAAGTTGAAGAAGAACGTCATGAAAAACACGATAGCTTTTAACCTTTTCATCATTAACATGTTTCGGTATTCACATACCTTCTTCAGAAGGTAATGTATATAAAATGTACAAGAAATATCAAGGCTTTTTATACTAATCAAAACATCATAATTCAGTGTTACAGAGCGTATGTAACAATACACAAAAGATAACGCAGAACAAAGACACTAAACAAGCAACTGCCCTATGTAACAATACAACTGTTTATTTAATGCCGGTTGTTTCCATTTAGTATGCAAACCCTCTTTTATACGTAGTTGATACTTAGTGCTTGCATAATCTAAAATGGAAAAACAACTACCATTATTGCAAGCTCTTTTGCAGTCTAAAGAGGCATTTATATGTTGATAACTGTGAGAATTTTTGTCCTTGTAATGCTCTTTAATTCTTGTAGACAAATGCCTTTCAGTTTCTCCGACATAGCTAGCATTACAGCTAGCGCAAACAAACTCATACACTACATTAGATGCGTGTGAGAAACTGACCAATTTGTCTTTATTAGAAAAGAAATCCCTGAATGAAATCACAATCACGATCTTCAGTTGTATTCAAAAATTATTTGAAAACAACTGAAGATTGTGAAAGACATGAAACTCTGAGTACTGTAAAGTTAGAGTTTTTCTTACTCATACATCTGATTATATTATATTATATTATACGTTTTAATGTGGTATAGTACTATTGTTGATGACATTTCATATTCATTTGTTGATATTTTCTAAATATAAATTTGTAAGGTAGTTATAATTGAATAGAATGTTTATTAGTGTATTAGTGTGAGCAGGGTTGGGTTTTTTTCTTTTTTTTGTTTAGAACGAAATCCCAATTCCATCTTTGTTATTACAAAATATGGGGGACATCTTGGGTTTTTCAAAGGCCGATGGATTAAACCAGATGAAGACTCTTGGTTGGATGATGCAATAAAAGAATTTGTTTTGGTTTCCTATGATCTTCTGTTGAATGCCAAGAAAAGAGGAAGTGGCGAGCAGTGTGCTTGAAACGTCTTGCACGTGCTGGTGTTTGTGCTCCTGTTCGTAAAGAAACAAGGTGCCAAACTTCTTTGTGAGCCAATTTTTCGTTACTTTTGTGTATCGTTCTGGCTAAGTCAGTTATTGTTCTCCAGCTTTTTTAGCTGAATTAATTTGCATTTCATGAATTGCAAGGATCATTATTATAAGGTCGTACCCCCAATCAATGTAGGATCTTGTTTCACTAATTTGGAGAATATCTTACCACAAGATGCTCGAAAAAGTTGCCTTGTGAAGCGAAAAATATTCCGAATGTGGCACCATTTCTTTAACCATCGTACTAACAGCAATATTTAATTCAAAATCACCAGTGTTTATGAAAAGCTTAATCACTTGGTTCAAGCAATTGGGGAGTGTGAAAGAAGTAGTTTGAAACTAAAAAACAAATTTGTTGCTTTACTTCACATACGTTTCAGGGGGTCACCCAGGCGAAACACATGTAGTTCGACTTAATTCAACTCCGCTGAAATTGTGTTTGTCAATCAGAGCAGGAAATTGTGTCTGACTATCAGAGCAGGAAATTGTGTTTATTAGCTAGAGGTCAACAATACTTTCAAAAATGACAATCAACTTGTTCGTAAAAAAAACCTGAGGTGTGTTGCTAAAGCTTAGTTTAAATATTTGTTTTTACAATCCTTTAAATTGAGACATGACTACCGGCAATTAAGTTGGAATAATTGATTGTTTTCAGGATTCAACTACCTAGGCTGTGTTGAAACTATGAAATGATGCCATATATCAAATGCTGACATGAATAATTGCTTAAGTTTCCAATCTTGGTGAGTTTAGATATCTTCAAAAATTTGTTGCAGGTCAGGGACCTAAATGCTTTTCGACGCTGTGACGAACAATTTATAAACTAGGCCCTGAATTGTTTGTAAATTTTGAAATACTTACTTTAGTAGGATTTTCAGAATTAAACGTTTCCGGTATCTCATCAGGAAACAATTTGTGAAAAGCTGAAGTAGGCAAAAGCGAGTAAACACGAGGTTATGGTTGCGCTGAAACAAAAACGTAGTTTTTGTTTTGTTCTGATGAATTCTGTTTTTCCAGGCATGATGTATAGATTTATCTCGCTAGGTCCTCCTTACACAACGTAAAGCAATTTTGTAGCTTTATCAGTTGTTTCTGAGAGCAGAGCAAGACCATCACCATAATCTTTGTCTGTTACAGTTTTTGCCAGTGGCGTGAGCTTCTTTTTTTCCATGGTGAGACCAAGGCCAGTGCATAGATCTATTGAAGTCCATAAATTGTAGTCTGAGCACAGAATGAAAATAAATGGAGCAAGTGTATGCCCAGTAAGTCCCCAGTAAGTCTCCAGCAACAATTTCAAAGAATTCTGTGTCTTCATCAGGGGATCACACAATCGAGCGTGAGTTTCTTGTAAAGCATTATGATGGCTGATACTGTCTTTTGTGGGATCCCATAAGCTAGCATTTCTCTTCAAGTTTACCTCGATGGATAGAGGCGAGTGGTTGAAAAAAATCTACAAATACTAATACAGCTTTAAGGTTATTGGCTTTTACATCTAAAGAGCAGGGGAATAGTTTTTTAGGCTATGGTAGTGAGCGTTATCCCTCGATCCCTTGTTCTGTGGCAAGCTGCCTATTTTTTGGAAAGGGGAATATGCATCCTTCACTCCAGTGATCTATTGCGCTAGTTGATACACATTGGTGCTGAACATGAGTAATTCATCAACATATTCATCTGGCAGGGAGACCTCGACAGGCATGTTATAGAGTCCATAAGCCGTGCCACGCTTTATGGTCGTAGGTTTTTTGAGAGGAGATTGGGCTGTTCGGTGAAGAAAAATGTTTTCTCTTGTTGGATTTTTCAATTTGTTTTGTACAACTTTTTCAAGTCCATTCGTTTTTTGATAACCTCTTAATTTTTTAAAGGTATTGGGTGTCTGGTCTTCGGTTCCAATGGGGTATTTCATCTGCTGCGTGTGAACATGCTTGTTTAAAGTTCTTATACTTGGTGTTAGCAGAATTTGCCAAATTTTCAACTTCGAGAGCATTGAACTTTTTTTTTCAGGGAGATCTTGAAATGGTTAGCGATGCAGTTGTTTCGTAGGGCCGCCAGACATAACGGGGGGTTTATAGATGTTTTAAGCTTGTCGACTATGAAACTAAGCTGAGTGGTGGCAATGCGGTGGTCGAAGCTTATTGCGTCAACGGAATTGAAAGTTTCGCAATTGACAGTGTCGGCCCACCACCTTTTATTGATGAAAATGAAATCAATTTGTGATCTGACACCATTTAAATACTTAACTGACAATTTTTTCCCTGTTCGTTTCTGAAATTTTGTGTTCAGACAAACCATTTTGTTCTCATTCATAAAATCATGTAGCAGTTTTCTATTTCTGCTTCTGTTTTCATTGAATGTTTGAAGCTATCAATTCAGCCAAGTTTGGTCTTGAAATCTCCACGGATTAGTTTGACATTATGACGAGTTATTTGTCGAATGAGGGAAGATAGGTCATTGTAAAAATGCTCTACTTCATTTTCTTTGTCTATGTTGGACTGTAGGAGAATACAACAATGGTTTATGGGTTTGTATGAGGCAATAAAAATATGTGGAGCAATTGATTCATTATAGTCAAGCGCTTTTCGAGCTTTGGAGCTTATCGGTATACCAAGCCCACCAGCTGTTGTGTCAGCATTGTTCTTTGTTGTAGTTGAAGTGAACAGCCCCCATCCTTTTCCTACATCATATTGTTTCAATAGAATATCTTCATGGAAGAGTCGGTTTTCTTGGACTCATAATTTCCTGGTTGTAATTTTCGGCTGCAGCAACAAATTCACCAACCTGAGGACCACTGAAGAGTGTTCTAGTATCACGGGGAGAAATATGTTTTGTTTGTTTTGACTTAAGTAGGTTTATTTTCGGCACGGCAGCTGATTTTTGGAGTACACCTTATGCTGGATTAGCAGGACGTGCCCTTTTTGTTAAGGAACTTCCATTTGGATCTTCCGGTGGCTGAATACCATCTACATGCGCCGCTACTGTAGATGTGTTACAGTTCTCCGCTGGCTGGAGCAGTGCGCCTTACCGGTGTCATGGTGCTACCCATAACGAATAGAGGGATTTTTTATGGAATTTAGGCTTCTCAAGATACGCCATACTCAGTCTATGCCCATTCTTATTAAAAGGGCTGTCTCTGGACGGATGCGAGACTTTCTCATGGATGGTCGGTCACTCACCATGGAATGGCTGGCTGAAGATTGTGGCCACACTAAAAAGTGTTCTGAGGCGCGCCACATAGTGCTGGGTGCATGGAAACCAGTCGAGGACGCCACGGAAAGCCATCGGAAAATTACTACTCCTCGACAGAACCCCTTAACCTATAAGCTACTGTAACATATATCGAAGGTTGATCTCATAATTAATGGCTCCATACACTGAGAACTAAATATGTATTTAGAATGACTGGTATTCGAAATCTTTTATAAATACAATCTTTATTGCCTCATCCTAAGAATAAGTAAATTTAAGGCCTCATCTAATTTTAGTTGTTTAAGGAAATACTTTTTTAATATTTATATAACTATTTTTTGCTTATTGCATATTCCCAACAATCTAGAACATCAAACTCCTCGTCTTTTAGTCCATTACTTTTACATCTGTAAAAGAGGAATACGCTTTTAATTTTTGTGCACTTATGACCAGAGTAAAAAGGTACAGTTGAAAATGAAAAATGGAATAAATATGGAATAAATTGCTATTAGTACAAATTAAAGAAATGGTTAACAAATTGTTTAATTAGTTTAAGGTGGTTTTGTGGCCACCACGGAAAAGAAAGCAGACTATTACAAATGTTTTATATGGTTGGGTTTCTAGATACATTCACTATACCATAAATTGGGATGGATTTTGCCGTGGCAATATAATACTTTCATCAAGATTACCGACTGTTTGTCCGTTATAACTGCATCTGGTTGGGGGTGCTAACCGGTGAAAGAAACCTTCAATGTCCTTGCGTAGTCAAAGAAAGCTTTATTTCAAAATTGATAAGAATTTTGTATTCTATTTATTTAAAAAGCGTTGGAGGGAACTGAGTACTTTGTATGTTGATAAAACAACTAGAGTAAAAATTATTTTTCCAGTTTTTGAAAGTTCTACATTGTATTCTTTTAGCTGTTGTTGTATTTTAATACCAAAATTATTTTTCCCTGCTGCTGTTACTAGCAGGAACAATGTGTAACTGTGAATTGTGGTTATTGCTGGTGGTTTTGTGCCTAAATTTTTGTTGTACATTAATGATGTTTTAGACTTTAGGAAGAAAAATCCTTCGTGAAATCAACTTTTTTGGTAGTTGATTGCACGATTATGTTTATGGATTGACAGTAATACAGATAACTTAGAAGAAAAGGATGTGAATGGTAGCAGAATGTGAACTAAATTGTCGCCTGTAAAGTTATTTGTTGTATTGTACCCTTTATCTACTGATGACCATCGGGATGGATAAGTTGTACTCTTTTGCTGCTTAGCCAAAGTCATACAGGAACAGGGCGGCGTGGCACTGTATCCATCGCCTTTACTTTACCCAATTTCTGCAAACTGGGTACATACACGGTAAATAAGTAGACCAGAAAGTTGACAAAAAGAAGTTGATATAGGGAACTGAAACCAGGTTGTCTATGTGTTCGTCGATTAAGTTGTCTTGGAAATTGATATGTTCAGAACATAATTGTCTTGGCCATGGGTTGCGCATTTCATACAACTATTGTAGTTGTTGTTTTGTTGGGGTTTTTTGTTTTTTGTTGTTTTGTTGCTTGGTTTGGGGGTGTTTTTTTTTGCTTTCTTCTGTTTTGAAACACTATTACGTTGCCATTCTTATTCTGCTTTAGACTTCATTTTGTTCTTCATCATGAAACTTTTTACATTTTCGTGCTGCATTTTATAAGAGATTAGTTTGAATAGTCAAAGGAAGTTTATTTCTCCCAAGTTTAAAGCTGAAGTTAAAACCATCAGTTGTTTTGTGGTATTCATAACTCTCTAAAGTAAATTGCTTTATCTGTCTTCGCAGAAATGCAGGCCATGTATTGCAGAAGAAGTACTAAGCTTAGTTTTTGCGGTAAAACGTTCTATTTTGTTTTACAAATTTGATACGTTGTTTAAAAATGGAAATGTAATAGTTTTAGAAAACTCAACTGTATAGTTTTTAACGACCACTTTATGAGGTTAAACCTTTTCAGAACACGTATTTCTTCAAATAAGACCTCAGTTTTCGACTCAAGATGATACCCGATATAATTTTCTTTGTGTTTGCATTAGAATAAACCTGTTGTCGTTAAGCTTGATTCAAAACGCAACGTTTTTTTATGAGCTTGCCAAGAAACCTGAAGCTCCCATCATACGTGGTTAAGATCTTGTATTTTAACAATGATAATAAGTCTGTAGGCAAAAGCATTCCCGAGAGCACTCGCTTATGGAAATCAGTACCATTCCCGCAAGAGGATATTTTCTTTATACTTACTACGAAATCAGAAAATTAATTCGCAACTGAAGAATAATTTTAAAGGAGTTCAAATGTTGTATAACGTACGACAAATTTGTAATTGAGACCTGAAATTTATAGCCCTCCATCCCCTCCCTGGATGAAAACAAATTTAACTAAAAATGTACCCATACTTTGAACATAATGAAAATTTTCAGCGGTTGCAAAGTTTATTGAAAGAAATACCATTTGCATAGCTACTTTTTGTACCGGATTTTTCTTCTATTTTGCTGTTCGACCGTAACTTATTTTTCTGGAAAAGTTTTATTGAATATTATTTTTCTGATGTTAATATTATCATGGAATTGTTTAAAGAAGTCTCTAAGGAAGCTCTTGAATTTTCTAGTTGTTGTTTTCAAGATCTTGTAAAATCCACACTCCAGCTACAATCTTCCAATTTTGCTTCTCCCCGTTACCGTCCTATAACCTCCTGTTCTCTTCCTTCTAGCCCTTCTTAGCTTCCTTCTACTCTCATTCTCTCCCGTAAACTCCCATTCTCACATTTTCCCCCCTTTGGGCCCCTATAACTACCTAAGCGTCCTTCTAAACCTCCTCTCTTCCTTCCAACCCGCTTCGCCCTTCTTTTGCTTCCATCCAATAAACCCCTTTTAATTTTCTTCTGAACACTTTTATCTTGTCTGGAACCCCAATTTCCCTGCCTTTGAACCCTTTTCTTGTGGTTCTAACCCCCCTTTTGCTTCTTTCCTCTTCCATCCATTTCGTTCTTTCTTAGGATCTTGAAGTACCAGGCACATCTTTTAAATACGGCTTTCGGGACTTGACGTGGGTGGTGAATAGAACACGCAAAAGTAGCTGCAAATAGAGATGATTGTTTTCTTCATTGTTGACAGAACTTAAAAGCCTTAAGCAAGATCTCTTGGACAAAGTGCAAGTTGAAAAATGACAAGGGCTGGTCACTCCGCAACACAAACAATCATAATCATTACCTATTTGACCAATGAATGACACAGCTGCTGAGCAATGTAGCAATGAAGCAAGAAGTAAAGTTTTGCTTCCAAATTTTTTGTTGTGACTAAGGTCATTTTTAGAGAAGAGTTGATTTGATATTTGGGTTAGTGAAAGATAACGATTAAAAGGTTTTGAAATGTACAGCATAATAGAGGCTTAAAAAGCCATATTACCCCATTAGTTCATCCACAGCTGATCTTTGTCAACAAGTGCAAATCGTAATCGATTCCATGACAGCTCGCCGCAGATAATTTTCACAAGGACAATTTAACCCGGATTTTGCCAGAGACTTTTTGATTAAGGGAAACCATGATATAAGTAAATTTAATGCAAAAAAAATTAACAGCATAAATTATCGTTGTTATACTTTTAAAGTTGATCACTACATAGATGCCCACTTTGTCGTCTAAATTACTTAGACAACCACTGAAACAGATTTTTTTTTACCCATATTTTGAATTCTTTCCTGATATTTTGTTACAAATTTCTACAATTCCTTCCACCTGTACAGACGCCTTCTCTTTATTCAACGATTTTTCGAGGATGATCGTAAAGAAAGTATAAATTAGCAATTCTTTGTTGCCATCTTAGTCTGGGGAAAAATTGTTGGCCACAGCTGTGGCAAATTGTAGGTGACACAGTTACAATTAACAGTGACAATTATACCTTGGTCGAACTCCAACGACCAGCAGTTTTCTAAGAAATGCTTGTCTTGTAGGAAGTTATTTGGAAGAAATGATACGTTCAGTGGTAGAATCATAGGGACAGGTTTTATCGGAAATATACTGACATTCGCAAGATTCAAGCACGGGTTCTAGTATTAATCATTAGCTGGAGACAGCGAAAAAGAAATGCCTTTGCACTAGCTGGAATCGGAAAATACACAAAATAGGAACGGCAAAACTGAGTGCAAGAGAAGTTTCTTATCGCTTCACTATTTAACAAGTTCAAAATCACTTTAAAAAATAGGCCATACTTCCAAAGCAACACCCATCATCAATATCTAGTGTGAGTACACACTAAGATCTCCTTCCATATTTCATACGACTACATGTTTTCGTAAGGCTATTCCCAGCTTTCTTCACAGTTCTGAAGTTCCTAAGGGTAATGGCTGTTGTCAGGACTGAAGTTGGCAGTTGCTTTTGTTAAAAAAAGTGTTACTCTTTGTACAGAATCAGCATTTTTCTTGGCCAAAATGCAACCCCTTCCATGGTGTCGTGTGTAACTGCGCCACAAATAACAAGTACCTTGATACTATTATAGACCACTTAGATATCTATGGTATTTAACAAAATATAAGATACATTGCTGTCCCATAAAAATTGACAGGTAATTTCATATGTGCATTGACGGCGGGGCAGAAGGTAGAGCTTGTCACGAGGTAGGCATCAAAAATTGACTCCACTTGGTTACTTTGGAAGGGGCTTTGTCTCCGCCATAGTTGATGCCAAAACATGCAGCTATTCTCAAGAAATCCGCGTCCAAACACTGACAGTCTTATTTCTGTGACAGATAAGAGCACGCGTGCACACATACATACATATACACACACACACACAAACAACCCCTCTCCCGCAACTATCATATAGATTTGGGCATTTTTCTTTCATATTTTCACGTATTTTATATCGTCAGGAAATTACTTACGGTGCTCACCGGTAGAGTAGGGAAAAGAGAAAGGTTTCAAGTAAACAAATTGTTAAAGCCATTCTTGTGAGTCCAGAGAACAGTTACGCATTTGATACAAAGCAAAATATGTCTGTTGTTTAAGATATTTTCTCTATTAACATTCACACACAATTTTTGCGTACTACTTTGTCTAATGATTAATCAATGGTTAGAGATACTTGCAATAAATATAGCTCGGTTTTTTTAGATTTGTTTAAGATATAGAAATGCTTTTTAATTTTTTGCTAATTATATGATTCAAGCCTAGTGGGTTGCTAAGCGAGTTGCTTGATGTTTTACTCACTCTGATAGTTCAGCCCTCAGCAATTGTGTTAGTTATAAAAAACCATGCGTAACTGACGTCTTACAGATGTTTGAAATAGTGCTTTATCTTGAAGGATAATAGCAGGATCTGTACCGCTACAAAATTGTTAGGCGTAGAAAATGATGTAAATAAAACCATAGACAGTTGCTATAGTTTTTCTTGACAATTGTCGACAGTGTTGGCTTTTCTCAGTGACACAGCTGTATGAAGGTTGACGAAAGGTAAACGAATAAAGTCTTTCATTTTGCACCCATGTCATTTCCCGATCACTGTTGACTCTTGTCACTTAATGCTCAAAAATGTNAACAGTTACGCATTTGATACAAAGCAAAATATGTCTGTTGTTTAAGATATTTTCTCTATTAACATTCACACACAATTTTTGCGTACTACTTATACTAAATATAGCTCGGTTTTTTTAAATTTGTTTAAGATATAGAAATGCTTTTTAATTTTTTGCTAATTATATGATTCAAGCCTAGTGGGTTGCTAAGCGAGTTGCTTGATGTTTTACTCACTCTGATAGTTCAGTCCTCAGCAATCGTGTTAGTTACAAAAAACCATGCGCAACTGACGTCTTACAGATGTTTGAAATAGTGATTTATCTTGTAGGATAATAGCAGGATCTGTACCGCTACAAAATTGTTAGGCGTAGAAAATGATGT
Organism: Morbakka virulenta; assembly: GCA_003991215.1. Lineage (NCBI taxonomy): Eukaryota > Metazoa > Cnidaria > Cubozoa > Carybdeida > Carukiidae > Morbakka > Morbakka virulenta. Next base: position 1,114,125 of record RDPX01000220.1, read on the forward strand.
AAATAAAACCATAGACAGTTGCTATAGTTTTTCTTGACAATTGTCGACAGTGTTGGCTTTTCTCAGTGACACAGCTGTATGAAGGTTGACGAAAGGTAAACGAATAAAGTCTTTCATTTTGCACCCATGTCATTTCCAGATCACTGTTGACTCTTGTCACTTAATGCTCAAAAATGTCATGTGGTCTTCACTGTTAAGGTGTTAAGCGTGGACTAGTTGACTCTTGATACGAGAAATTGCCCAAGGTATTGTATAAGATGCAGTCATAATAGTCGTACAGACAGCGAAATCCGGAGTTCACTTATAAAACGTCTACGATCTTTGAATGTTGTCAATATCGTCAGTTTAATAAGTAGACAAGACTATGAACCAGACTAGAATCTATCAGCTAAACGGACAGTATGGAAACTGCTCAAAAAGATGCATATCGACTAGATAGATTGTTCTGAGAACTGTTATGCCGTTTGAAGGAACAATGTGACCAGCTCGCAAAATAGAATGCCCTTTTGAAAAAAATTAAAGATATTTTTAAAAGCTTTTAAAAGGGCATGCCATACGACCCCTCCTTCATCTTCGATGAATTCTTTGGTGTTGTTAGTGGAATCGGTTTTATTCTTCCGTGGTCGAATGTTTATCTCAGAATGTAACGTCTGTTGACCAAACGATTTTTGTGTACAAACTTTAAGTGTATCGAGGGGAGGGCGTCCTTTCAGTAGTATTATCAGATATTTAGACGATTTTCTACATATGAGCATCAGCCAGGAAGAGCTGGAGAGGAAAATTTCTTAATTTCATTGCCCTAATAATATGGGCATTGTGAAATAGGAAAGTTACATTAAACAGCAGGATGAAATCGAAATGAAATTAAGAGTTTTTATGTTAAAATGGATTTTAAACATATATTAGCTAAATAGTTATAGTGGATAGGTATTTTCGTAAACCATATATTTTAAACTTTTCAGTCAAAAAAATCAAATACACCATGACTATTCAATAAATAAAAAAACAACAGCGAATTGCTTTTCTGCACACTATCAAGTCAAAATTCTCCAATACAAAATCATCAGATTGCTCATCTCAGAAGACTTCATTGAAATTGTTAAGTACAAATCATTCCAAATATTTTCATATGTAGACCTTGACATATATTCTTAGCATACAATACATGACCTAAACATTAAAAAACAAGCGAACAAAATGTATGTCCCCTCAATTCGAGCCTATCATGGATGGAATCTTATGAAAGGCAAACTTTCATAAGATTTCATAACCGTGTTTACCACAGGGTTGCCATCAGTGAAAGAGCCACATGGCTGTGGCCAGTTGCATAATGATAATTATTTATAGGTATGATTGCATTTGTAATCATTACCAGAACAGCGACTTATATAATTTACATATTTAGGAAGTATAGTACCATGGAATATCAATATTAAATTTTGATTTACTAGATTATAAAACCTTTCGTTGAAAGAATTTATCGCACGAAAATTTGTTTTATTGTCTGCAGCTGAGCAGACATGTACTATTAGCTAAAAGCTGTCTGTATCTGAATAGACTGGGCTTATCTTATGGCTTTTTTAGCATGACCCTGCACTTCAGAGCTTCCCAAGTCTCTCAACATATATATCCTGAAAATGTTGCTGAGAATAATTCGTTGACCTAATGAAATAATATAAAATTTTCCTCAGCCAGATCAGATTGAAAAAATTTACACTTGCATAATTTAGAGTATTAATCACTGAATAAGTACACCTGGCAAGATCTGCACGCCCCTAGAACTACGGAATTCTTGGTACTTTTGGTACTCCTCCATTTCTTTAATTTTGTTTACTGTTACTTGTGTATCGTACAAAAGCTCGAAAAATCAGCCTAATCAAAAAGTACTTGCAAAAATGAAAATAACACTTTCATCCAAGGTTGTATCCTTAATTCAATTATTTTCGTAACGGTCTTGGTATAAGACGACGAAAGAATACAACACTCGTAAGAGTTCATCACCTCCTTTCTGCAGACGAGAATTTGTTTCTAGTCGTTCATTGTTTTTGGCATCCACTCACAAAAAGTAGCAGGCTTTCAACAACCTCTGTTTTTCTTCAGCCAAGTATAAAAATTGGGGTCTTTCTTGATCCTCTCCTTGTTTTTCGGTATTGATAAGAACAAATTTGACGCGGTTTTCTTATTCTGGCGTATTGGTCCAGTCTAGTGCTAGTGAAATTGCTATGGATCAAAATGAACATGATTTTAATTGCGATATTGTTTAATCTACTGTATTCAATGATTTAATGGAGATGGTCTCTACTAATACTAGTCATGTGTAATGGTCGAGGGAAATCCATGATGTGGAAAAGGTCCATGATCGTTCATTAATTAAAAAACAGTGGATAATACCTACAAAAACTTATTTGCATCATGATTAATGATCAGTAAAGATGTAGATATAAAAATACTAGGTTAATACCCAGTGGAAACGTTGTTTGTGGCTACACCAGTTCGGACTTTAAACCTGATTTTCGGTAAAGAATCCAAGAGCTTCTCCATACAGCTTTGCCCATATCAAAAGACCTTAAGTTCTATCACACGTAATATGTTTCATAAAATTGTTGAAAAGGTTTTAGATTTATCGATTCAGGATGACTTTGTGGTGTGAAGACACTCCTTTATTGTATATTAGTCCTTAAGGCTTAACAGTTTTCTTTGAATTTTGCTTCAGTACTGATGATTACTTACATTAGCAACAAAAGTGCTGAAATTGATACAATGGTTTAGCTTGATTCAGCTCAATCTAAACTGACTTAAATTGTGATTTACTTGACCAGCAGAGTCCTGGGTTAACATATTAGGACAGAAATCCTGATTAGAATGCCTAATAGCTTCGGCCTGAATAACTGACTCGTTAAATTTTGAATCTTAAAATATCAAATAGAAGCCCACGTTGAAGAAGTTTCTAAAAAATAACCTGCCTAGACTCAAATATATGATCAATACCAAATGACAAACAAACAAAAATCACGCCTTTGACTTGAAAAGCAAGAGGATATGAAGAAAAGCAATACAAAAACAATGTTATGCGACATATGTCAGAACTATTTGATTCCTGTCAATAAGGAGATCCGCAACCTGAAAGTACAAAAGAGCTATGCCAACCATTTTAAGTAGAGTGATGCTGAGAGAGATACCTCGCGGAGTGCATCTCAGAAAAAGCTTGCAACACATGACATGATAAAAATTCTATATCTTGTTATAGTGGAATTGATATATGTTAATTAGCAACTACACATTGTCAAGGGAAAGTGTGTTCTTGGTCGTTTGGTAAAATGAGAAACAAAATTAAAAAAGGAAGTGGAAGATAACTAGCTATTGCTGCACGCACTGTCCTTTATCCTTAAAGTTGTTGGGTAATAATCTACAATCAGTTTCAATTGGCGAATCTCTTGTCACACGAGCTTCGCAGTAGTTACGATCAGTATTGATTCATCTTCGTTATCGTCATACCTTTTAGCGTAACATTCTTTATTTGTGATAAAACTTACTATGTACTGAAAACAAAGAACGGGTTTCTTTCAATCAACCTCAGCATCATTACTTTATTATGATTTGACTTTCAGCCACATTTTAACACTCGGTTAAAAAACATCTTACTTTAAATCTATCTTATTACCACTTACTTAAACAACTTTGTTGAATTTCATTTCATTTACAAGCTAATATGTAAGGTTCTAGATCGTTTCACACATAGTGAGGTTCACCCAGTCTATCTATCATACTGGCTACACTTTTACAAACAACATTGAAAAATCTACTGTCACATCTTGTGGTAGAACGTTTCAGCAGGAACAAAATTCAGTCCTACAGCCTCCCTTTAAATTTCTCAAGTCACTGGTCTCCATACAACGATAAAGAACATTACTTCATAACTGAAAAGTCTACATATTGCAAATGAACATATTCACCTTATATCACTCTATTGACAAGGAACGAAATCACATAAATCGACTGACATGGCTTGGCTACAAACCAAATGATAAGGAGAGAAAAATGAAGTTTGACAAAATAAAAATAAATAAGATAAAATCCAGAATTTTTTGAATAAAAAATATTCAAGTGCAGGAGAATAGATATTCAACATCTTACTCTAACCAAGATACTAGATTAAATCAACTACATTTTTACTAAAAACCCTCTTTCTGTTGGTAATTGCTAGAAAAATAAAAGGAGATCATCTTCCTATCGAAAACAACTTACTGTATTAAAGAGTGAGGAATACACTTTCAAAATCATAGATGTACCAAATGTATATATATATATATATACTCATATATATATATATATATATAATATTATATTAAAATTTTTGTAGTTGGAGTACCAATCACAAACCACATTATTATTATTATTATTATTATTATTATTATTGAGTGGTGGACCAATACAAGCCCATGGGGGACTCAGGGGTAGAAACCCCACAAGCCCATCCGACAACCATCCCGATAAGGGTAAACTGGGTGCATGCATCACACCCAAGTGTGTGCGATATTGATGTAAATAAAAAACAGCACATGACCTTGCAGTTGGGGCCTGTTTAGGTTTCCCAGTTTAGGTGACCCATTCTGCTTAAAACGGTCTCCGTAGCGAGGCTTCACCCAAGACCTTAGGACTTAGTAACAAAGTGAACTCGGTACTTAGCCCTTCAGAACAAGAGATCCACGCTCACGACACCTAGATATGATGCTCCCCCACTACTCCCGCCCAATAAACAGAAATGCGTCAGCCCTTTTGGTACATGCACAACAGGTTAAGGTCAGGCAGCTGACTGGCAAGTCTGCGCTTTAAGCGGGGATGTTTGATCTAGCCCATTCATAATTACCAGGCAAAACTAGTTCGTGTACCCCACCAATCAATTAAGATCAGAGGTCATACGTCTTACGACGCTACGCCACTTGCTGACAGCAATAGTCAGTGCCTGGTGTAATTATCAGGGCAATTTNAGAACATCTTACTTTAAATCTATCTTATTACCACTTACTTAAACAACTTTGTTGAATTTCATTTCATTTACAAGCTAATATGTAAGGTTCTAGATCGTTTCACACATAGTGAGGTTCACCCAGTCTATCTATCATACTGGCTACACTTTTACAAACAACATTGAAAAATCTACTGTCACATCTTGTGGTAGAACGTTTCAGCAGGAACAAAATTCAGTCCTACAGCCTCCCTTTAAATTTCTCAAGTCACTGGTCTCCATGAATTATACAACGATAAAGAACATTACTTCATAACTGAAAAGTCTACATATTGCAAATGAACATATTCACCTTATATCACTCTATTGACAAGGAACGAAATCACATAAATCGACTGACATGGCTTGGCTACAAACCAAATGATAAGGAGAGAAAAATGAAGTTTGACAAAATAAAAATAAATAAGATAAAATCCAGAATTTTTTGAATAAAAAATATTCAAGTGCAGGAGAATAGATATTCAACATCTTACTCTAACCAAGATACTAGATTAAATCAACTACATTTTTACTAAAAACCCTCTTTCTGTTGGTAATTGCTAGAAAAATAAAAGGAGATCATCTTCCTATCGAAAACAACTTACTGTATTAAAGAGTGAGGAATACACTTTCAAAATCATAGATGTACCAAATGTATATATATATATATATACTCATATATATATATATATATATAATATTATATTAAAATTTTTGTAGTTGGAGTACCAATCACAAACCACATTATTATTATTATTATTATTATTATTATTGAGTGGTGGACCAATACAAGCCCATGGGGGACTCAGGGGTAGAAACCCCACAAGCCCATCCGACAACCATCCCGATAAGGGTAAACTGGGTGCATGCATCACACCCAAGTGTGTGCGATATTGATGTAAATAAAAAACAGCACATGACCTTGCAGTTGGGGCCTGTTTAGGTTTCCCAGTTTAGGTGACCCATTCTGCTTAAAACGGTCTCCGTAGCGAGGCTTCACCCAAGACCTTAGGACTTAGTAACAAAGTGAACTCGGTACTTAGCCCTTCAGAACAAGAGATCCACGCTCACGACACCTAGATATGATGCTCCCCCACTACTCCCGCCCAATAAACAGAAATGCGTGGTGCGTCAGCCCTTTTGGGACATGCACAACAGGTTAAGGTCAGGCAGCTGACTGGCAAGTCTGCGCTTTGAGCGGGGATGTTTGATCTAGCCCATTCATAATTACCAGGCAAAACTAGTTCGTGTACCCCACCAATCATTATTATTATTATTATTATTATTATTATTATTATTATTATCGTGTGGTTACACACCATCTAGTGCTGGGTGGGTGAAAAACCGGCATTCAGCGCCCAGCAACAAGCCAGGTAAGTTGAATGCAGGCACATGTACTGTAGCCACAGGAGTGAGCTAAATAGAAAACAAATCAAAATGGCAACAACGCTTCAAGCTTGCAAGTGCCACTTCACAATCAGTGAGCAAAGGAACATTGCTCAAGCGGTTGTTGTTGTATGACAACAACTTATGGCTACAGCACTCCCCACTCCTAGTCTGATAGCTAGCTCTGGTATTGCACCATTGAATTATTATTATTATTATTATTATTATTATTATTATTATTATTTCTTTTGATAAAGCTACTACAAGAAAATAGCCCTAAAATATAACTACCAAAATTTGCTAGTTACAATTGAAAACAAGTTTCGCACTTTGAACAGTCACTATTGCACAAATAAACAACTGGGAAGTCAAATGATTCATCTGTGTCTTGAATGAGACCAGATAGTATTTTTCTGACTTTGATCTCACTGTCCATAAGGATCGTTTTCTGCATTTCGCAGATAATCTTTTGTATTGGGTCTCTACTCTCGAAAATCATTTCCATGTCTTCCGCGATTTGACTCATTCCGCCACCGAGAGCACCAATTATCAAGGGCACAACCATAACATTGTATCCGTGACGTCTCTCTCTCGTTTCGAAGCCAGTTGCTTGTACTTTGTCAGTTTTTCCAATCGTTTGGTTGCGATATTTTGTTGTTGTGGACAAGCCATATCGCAAATCCAGATATTCTTCTTTCTTTGTCTTCTAATATCAGGTCGGGTCTCCTTGCCGCTGTGGTTTTTCTCAAATTGAATTCGAAATCCCAAACGCTCGTTCTCCAACACTGTTCCTCGTTCCTATTGCTCTTTGTACCATACCACGTTATTGCCTATCAACTGATAGGCAATACTCCTTGGCCCAGTTGACTGCCACAATCATTAACGCTCTGTTGTGTCGTACTAGGTATTTACTTTGTGCTAGGGGCTTACACCCAGCAACAATATGTTCAACGGTTTTATCCCTGGCGTGACAAACTCTCCATTGTCTATCTTCGGCCAATCCTCTCGACACCTTCCATGATTTTATCTCCGCCATCTGTTCCAGCATTGTCATGATTGATGACGTCTTTTGACCATGTAGTTTTTGGTTTAACCATGAATGACACTCTTCTTCTTGCTCTCAATAAACTTGGCTTTGCTTTCTCTTCGTCTTGTTGGTTTCGATCCTCTTGGACTTTGTAGATTTTTGCAAACAGTTTATCACTTTCCGCCACGTCACTTTGTATGCTATTGCCTCGTCAATCACCTCTTCGTTCAATCACATCGAGTCATCTTTATAACGCAGCCCAACTCCAACCTCATCCATTGTTGATATCGATTCAGACACAATATTATTTTCTTCTTTATTCTCCTCTCTTCTCCATGCTGCTCTGATCCATTTGTTGGTCGACTTTGCCATATAACATGCCACTCACTATCTCGCTTCCTTGTTTACATCACTCATTGACTTCAATCCACTTCCTCCTCTTTCTCTTTTCAAGAATAATCGTTCATCGCTTGCCTGTCTTCCCAACATACACTTTCCTCGCAGCTCCTTCTTGATAAATTGGTCTAACTCCTTCTATTTAGCTTTCGTAAATTTACACACATTCATCACATAGGTTGCAACTGGTATAATTTTAATATTGATAGCCTTGATGAGATTAACATAATTCAATTCGGTTTTTGTCAGCATCTTCACTCCCTTCAGTACTTCGTCCTTTACTCTCATATACACATAATTTGTCTTGATACCATCCACTTGCTCGATTCCCAAAAATTTGTAGATATCATTTTCATCTGGGTTTATCGTCTTCATTCTCTCCTTCAACACCTGCAATCCATCTCCTATAACCATCTTTCCATTTTGAAAAACGATTACAGCACATTTTGATACTCCACAGCAAGCTCCTGTATCGTGACTAGCTTGCACAATAATCTCGTTCACAATCTTCAATGCGTTATGGCTTTCTTGATACACTCTGAGGTTGTCAATAAACAAACTGTGAGTTCTTTTGACAACACGATTACCAGGTTCACCCATTCTGTATCCTTTGCTATGTTGTAGTAATATGTAAATCGGAATTTCCGTGATACAGAATCCAACTGGAGAATAGCTGTCACCTTGAAGAAATCCACATAATATTTGTATCCACCTACTCGTCACCTTTTCACGACCATTCCAAATTTTCAATCTCGTTTTCCATTTACTCATTAAATCCACAATCAATCTTATAACATTTCTCTGTATTCCGATCCAATCATAAACACGAATCATCCAATCAAGGTGTACTTTGTCGTACGCCTTCTTGTAATCGTAAAACACTACTACAAGATTGCGGTGATGTTGCTTAACTTCTTCCATAATGCATCTATAGATTATGAGTTGGTCCACCGTCCCTAATACCCCTTCTACTGCTCCAACCTGTACTTCGTCCCAAATTTCATTCACCAGTGCATGCTCTCTCATGTACTTAGCTACCAAGCCTGTCAGAATTGTATATGATGTATTCAGGCAGGTAATTATTATTATTATTATTATTATTATTATCATTATTATAATTATTGTTATCATTATTATTATTATTATTATTATTATTATTATTATTATTATTATTATGTCAAAAAACTAAAAATTCCGCATTTCATTCCGCAACCCAATTATAATTTTTTTTTTTTATTTTATACCTTCAAGCACTGAAAAAGATATAGCATTCCAGGTTAATATTAATTATGTCTGAGCCCCCCTCCCTCATGGCTCAAAGGCGCAGAATCTTCCTATTGATGTGCATCGTTTCTAGAAGTGTAATTTGTGTACTTCTCGTGTTATTTGGGATATCTAGTAATTGGTGATATCGTAGTTATTATTATATATCAAACACCGAACAACAATGGGGACTGTTTTAACCAATTATATATTCTTTCAATTTTTACAGTAAGGTCTTCATATTTCTCAATTTTCCAAGTCTTTGTTGTTGCCATATTTTTATCAGCTGGAACAGCAATATCAAATAGTTGTCAATATTTCAATTTTTTAAACACTAATGTGATGTCCGGCGGGTTATGTTCTATTCGTTTATTGGTGAAAATAGTCATGTTCCACATGATCTTTACTTTTTCGTTTTCTGTGGAAAGCAATAGTTCATGGTAATACAATTGCTCACAACATTCAATCCAATAGTTCCTGAAAAGTTCCTAATGCACTGTAAGTGCTAATTTATCTTATCTTTTCCTGAAATATTTTTGTGCTAGTTTGATACACTCACTAGTAATGTGTTTCACTGATAAGGAAAACTACCACAAAGCCTTTCTATTGGTCCTTATTGTCTCTTTTTGAACAACCAATACCATATCCCCAGTTTCTTTCTTCAGAAAACCGTTTTTTATCCATTTTCATGAGTCTGCCTCTTCATCAATCTCCTTAAAGGACTTTTCGTAAAGAGGTTTTCCTTTCCATTCTAGAGTCTTATGGTCATGTCTCTTGGTCACGTACTCCGGACTAATCTCCTCTTCAAATTCTTGAGATGATTTTTAGTTAGGTCCAACTCTAAGCTATTTATATCCATTTTTATCTATCTTTTTAATCATCTCACCTCCCAAATTAATTCGTGCTTTCTATTTTCTTTCCTTTTTTAACTCAAGCATGGCACATTTTATAAGTTTGAAAAACATCCTCATATCTTCCGAAAAGATCTTAACAGTGTTGATTAGTGAATTGAGCAAGCTTTTGTTGGTAGCATAAAGCTTCAGGTTGTCCATAAAAGGTAAACGATTACTTGGATTTGAGGCTTTGTTCATTTTTATCCAGTATTTACCTTACATAAAATAAGTGGGAGTGCAATCTTGACAACGACAAACAACAATGGTGATAAGGAATCACCCTGAAAAATTCCCCGACTGGTATTGACTTCTCCATGAGTATCTTCTTCTAAAGATTGTATAGTTTTCCATTTCGGCATGCTGTTGCTTAGTAAACTTTGGATGGTGTTAACTGAGCCGACCATTTCGAGACATTTCAAGATCTACGAATGGGGAGCCATGCCTTATGCCTTGAGATAGTCTATACATACCATCAATAATGTCTCCCTGGAGTTTTTCCTGCAACCTTTTTGTTCATACAGTAACATATTGTTTCAAGATGGGAGTACAGCTTATCAGCTATTTTTTCTTTAAATAACTGACACATCAGTGGTAAGCATACTATATGGAGATAATTGCTAACATCATTTCCTTTAGTAGAGCTTTTCATTATTATGATAGTCTTTTCTTTTATAAGCCAGCCAGAGGCTTCTCCAGAGCTTAGCCAATCTTGGAGTTGTTCAGCAATTCTGTTGTAAAGCAACGTAAGATTTTTAAACTAAAAGCTATGGATTTCATCAAGTCCTGGAGCCTTCCTTATGCCATTTTTCGAGTATCAATTTTTATGTCACCTGGCAATATATTGATATTAGTCTGCTTTTCAATCCCCTCTTATTCTTTTTCAATATCTCTTAACCATTTAGGGTTTTCTTTATTTTTTTACAGGTACTAACTATATATCAATCCAGAATTTTGTGGAATCATTAGGATCAGGTTTTTGGCTCGTATTCCCTTTGAGATCATCCTTCTCTTTATAAAACTGTTTTTGATTATAACTATACAAAGCATTTTGACGAAACTGGATTTTACGATCTTCAAATCGATTTATTTTGGTACTTCTTGCTTTGATCTTTTCTTTAGCACCTCTGCATGGTATCTAGTACCATTTTCACATAGTTTAGATTTTCTTTCAAATCGATTGGAATCTTTCGATTTTAGTCTCGTGCTCTCCTAATTGATCAACCCAATTTTACTAAGGTCTTACCTCCATTCGTGTGTATTTTTTTATCTTTCTTTTCTAGAAAGGATTCTTTCATATTTTTTTTAAATTTGTACTTTTATCCTTACCAGTTATTTCCGAGATAACAAATGCTGCAGCGTATATGAGATCATTAGTATCCAAAATATTATTTGTTTTTATAATTGCTATATCAGCATTAACCTTTTCTACAACACTATTAACCTTTTTTCTGTCAGCAGATTTTAATAATTGTAAGCTGATTCAGAGCCCACGCTACCGGGGGGGCCGAGGGGGGCATGGCCCCCTCACTTTTTTGCAAAGCAAAAGTGTTAAAAGTGTTAATTGCTTAATGCGCTTCATCAATATGCAACACGCGTGTCAGATAGCTTGTTTGCTTTAGTTGGTTGTTTTGAAAATGAACTCATAGTGCGCATGGATGTATTTCACATCCAAATTTACGAAATCTTGAAAAACAAATATAGTGTTGTTGTGTGTATCGAGTTAACATGGCGTCTAATCGTAAAATCACAGATATCTTCAAAGTAGCTCAGAAAAAAGACAAGTCATCATCTGATGTATCCAGTGTATCTACAACGTCGACAAGCACGGCTGAACCTGAAGAAGTTCCATCGTCATCGGCTGCATCTACAGTGCTCCCATATCGACCACCAAAAAGTTTCACCTTTCCAAAGACAAAAATCGGAGATAGAAGTCGCTCCTGTCAGTACCAATGGTTTGATCAATTCTCTTGGCTACATTATGACACAAGGTACATTTATGATTAATTTTATAAAAGCAGCTTCGTATTGAGTTACACATCACAGTTACCAAAACCAGTCAATATTATCATCGTGAAATGTCTAGGGGGTATGAAATGAGCGCCATGACGATTCACTTTCTACATCGTTGGTTTCTTCGACGTTTGAAGATTATATGTTCTTTTTTATTGTTGTAGGTCAGACCGTGTCTTCTGCAGTTACTGTACGAAACAAAGCAAAAATCAAGCTTTACTTAGTGAGAGGAACAAAGAACAGGCGTACATTAGCATCGGTTTCAATTCGTGGAAGAAGGCGCCGAAATGTTTTGAAACCCATCAAATGACAAACTGTCACAAAGCAGCTGCTGCATTGGAAACAGTGGTACCTCAATGTGGGAATGTGGCCGAGCTAACCAACAAGAGCATCGCGGATTCTCGTCAACTAGAGCGGAAGTATTTGATCGATGTCATAAGATGTCTCCAATATTTGGCAAGACAAGGCATTGCTATTCAAGGGAATCCAGGGAATGACAACTTCACCCAATTGCTCTTATTGCTTGGGACAAAAGATCCTGGGATTAAAGCAAAACTCGATAAAAGTAGAATGAAATACACGCACAATGAAATACAGAATGAACTTTTAGATCTGATGGCGCAGCATGTTGCTAGACAGAAACTCCATGAGATCAGAGAAAGGCACGTTTTTGCTATAATGGCAGATGAGTATACGGACATAGGCAACCTTGAGCAGCTGTCCATGTGCTTTAGAACAGTGGATGACGATTTGGTCATCAGTGAAGATTTTCTCGGCTTTTACGAACTGAACGATATCCGTAGTGATACAATAGTGAATGCTATCAAAGACGTTTTGCTACGATCAAACTTGTCCTTAGAAAATTGTAGGGGACAAACCTA
>RDPX01000220.1:1127360-1164985 GCA_003991215.1 Morbakka virulenta
CTGTGCTGATGAGGATGTCTCTCACTTTAAAGAAATAAAGATGAAACTTGCATCTCAACCAAGAGAACACAGAGGACTTATCAGCAACGTAATGAAGTTAACTAAGCTCGTTCTCGTAAGCGCAGCTACAAGTGCCACACCAGAAAGATCGTTTTCTCTAGCTCGTAGGCTTAAAACATGGATTAGATCAAGTATATTACAAAAGCGATTCAACTCTTTGGCACTACTATCTTGCCACAAGGAACTTTGTGACAAACTCTCACTAATCGAGGTTGCTAATGAGTTTGTTGATTCTAAAGCAAATAGGAAAAATATATTTGGAAAATTTGATAAAAACGACTTGTAAATTTAACAGGATTATATACTTACTTATACTTATATACTTATGCATGGATATAGTGGTAGTAGTTTTAATTTGTCTTTCACTATTAAAAGTAACCTTTGAAACATGAAAAAGAGTTCATTTTTAGCCCTTCTAGACACCCTGATTTTCAAAAATTTTCTCGACCGTCGGCCCCAACCATGGTGGGGCCTCCTTAGATAGTAACTCGTGTGGCCCCTCCACTTTTCAAATCGTTGCGTGGGCCCTGTGATTTCAGATTTATTATTTGTTATTTCAAATGATTATTTTTTATTCCACATTCTAAATATCCTTTGTCTAAAGCCTGTAACAAGTTTTCCATCATCATTAAGACGTTTACTAAGATAGCAGCACTCCATCACAAATTTATTTATTTCTCTTGACCAATTTAACCGGGTAGTAGTAAAATGAAGACTGGGCCTGCACTGCTCATCCACAGGACACCTGCCAGACGTGATACTTTCACATGAAATTCCAGTGCCATTAATATCATTATTAAAAGTTTCATTGTTATCCATTTTTCACTGAAAAGAGGGGTAGTTATTTTTTGGATTGCATAAATACCAGTAGTTTTTTTCATGACACCGTCATTAGTTAAGTCTCCCTTGAAAGACAGAAGGTCAGACTCATGGTTTGAAATCAGAGTTTTTCTTCTCCTAGGTGAACTGCTAACCAAGGCTAATGAACCCCATCTGCCCAAGGTTAATAGGTACTACACCTTGCCCAATGATGACCTGGAAGCAGTTGTGGCGAAGTGTAACCTCATTCCCCCACGTCAAAACCTCGCAACCGGATGCATTTTAATGTCATACCCAAGTATTGCATTATTTGTGTCCTTTGGTGTACATTACATCATGGCTTTTTGGGCCTATTTATTGTTGTTTTTGTCGACAGTCCAATGACAATCAACCACTCTGAATTTAAAGCTACGATACCAGACTTAGCTCTGGTACTAAGATATATTTCTATGTATTGTCAGTTATCAAACTAGGAATACTGTAGTCATGAATTGTTGTTATACAACAACAACCACTTCAGCAATATGCCTTCCCTCACTTGTTGCGGAGTGGTACTTGCAACGTTGATATGCTGTTGCAACTTTATTATTGATTTTGCTATCACTACTACTACTACTACTACTACTACTACTACTACAACTGCTACTGCTACTACTACTACTGCTACTACTACTACTGCTACTACTACTACTACTGCTGCTACAACTACTGCTACTACTACTACTGCTACTAATACTACTACTACTANGGAATACTGTAGTCATGAATTGTTGTTATACAACAACAACCACTTCAGCAATATGCCTTCCCTCACTTGTTGCGGAGTGGTACTTGCAACGTTGATATGCTGTTGCAACTTTATTATTGATTTTGCTATCACTACTACTACTACTACTACTACTACTACTACTACAACTGCTACTGCTACTACTACTACTGCTACTACTACTACTGCTACTACTACTACTACTGCTGCTACAACTACTGCTACTACTACTACTGCTACTACTACTACTACTGCTGCTACAACTACTACTACTACTACTACTACTACAAAATAATAATAATACTATTACTATTATTATTATTATTATTATTATTATTGTTGTTGTTGTTGTTGTTATTGTGGAAAAAGTACTTCAATGCTATTAAACTGACCCGGGGGTAAATTGTTTAAAGCCCCGCATACTCATCGGACTCTCCAACCTGATCAAGACATACAAAGCACATGCACTGCAGCAAGATTTCTGTACAATAGTTAGTAGCAGGATGGAAAAATAACAACACAGAACATCGCAAAAGAGGCCCAGTCAGTGAGATCACATTTTAAAAAGATCCTACCTGCTCAGACATCATCATTATCATCATCATCGTTATTATTCCTTTATTAACTGTCTTGTTTTTTTACAGGATGAGGTTTCATACTTTCTTCATGTCGGCACACCTCTTTCAAAGCCCAGACTTTTGTTCCACATAGGTATTTTCAAAATCCTACTTTAGTCGTTTTTTAATTTGTTCCAGGTTCGTCAGGTCTTTGCCTTTATTCACCCTCGGAATAAACAAACCTTCAACATTTCTTTTGTACGATGAAAGGGGAAAAGCCAACAGTTTTAATGGTTTTCTGTTTCCAGCGTTCAGCTTTGTGTTGAAATGTTTCTTTTCCTTATGTAACATTCTTTTCTTATATTTTCTTCTATTTGTTCCAATTGTTTCCGTTCTCGTTTATTTTAGGTAAATGTACACTTTTTCTTGTTCTGGACATCGTATAACCACTATCGTATCTTGTTTACCTTAAACCTCGCTATTACACATTTTTCTAGACGAAATTCCATATTAATGTGATCTTCAGAGGTTTGCGCTGTTGCTAAATGAACTCATAATTACTTTCTTTTTTGTAAATAGTTATAGGCCATCTACTATCAAAGAAGTTTGCTGACCACAGTCTCTGTTATTTGGTGCATTTAATAATTCTATAAGGGAAACCGACAGTGATTCACCTTGAAATACAGTTCAAGACCCAATTTTGCTAGATATTAACGTAGGATTTCTTTACATTCCATCTGAGCTGTACGGAGGTTCTCGTATCCCATGTTCTGAAAAAGGGTCAGCTGGAAAAGACTCATGTAAAAACTATAAGGTTTATTTATAAAGAGCTAACCTTTGGAGAGAATAAATAATTCCTACAGCTTTTACACTCAAACTGAGCTCAAGATTTTAGACTAGTTAGTATTACAGCCGAGTTAGTATGAAAAAAGGTAACATGACCAAAATCATAGCTCGCTTTTGCCGCTCAGAAGAGCATTGGGCACCAATACCAGGAAAGTAAACTCTTCAACACACTTTTCCGGTATGATTTACAAGGGATCATACAAAATTTCCAAAAAGTATTACAGTAAACTAGGAGAGTATATCAGTTAGATTACATAAAAAATAAGTGTTAATTCACAAAAGTTAAAAAACTCTCCTTATTCCTGTTAAACAAAATTTCCTACCCAGTTCCCCTGTAATAACGGCATTGCGTTTTACCTTGCCAGTTACTGCGTAGCAATACTAGTAGGAAATGGCTGACCTTGTAACTGAGTTTCCCATTTCGTTTGCTGCTGCAATGCTATCTGCTTGCTTGGCTGCATTTTAAAGAAATTGCTACTCCGTTGAAGTAATAGGTATTGTAATGTAACTAGATGTCTGAATAACCTTAAAACTTTCTTACCAACGTTAGGGATTAAATCAACTTTAGCAACTCTGAAAAGGTCATCTGGGCCTTTAAGCAGATCTACCACTTTCCTAGTGTCCAAATAGACCTGTTAGCCTGGTAATCATCGAGGATAAAATCTTGTCGTATATGTAGGTCAGAGCCCTACATATAGCAATATTTGCATTGAGGGTGCTGATGGAAAAGTATCCGGAAGGAAAGAAGTAGTTGGTCTGTCTTTTTATAGACATAGAAAAAGTGCATGACTGCGTACCTAGGAAAGAAGTGTGGCACTCAATGAGAGAGGCTGGAATACAGGAGCAATATTTGAGGTTAGTGAGTGACATGTATAAGAACTGTACGACAGCTATACGGTATCCGATCAGGACAACTACCTTGTTTTAGGTAGATGTGGGGTTAGACCAGAGCTCATCACACTAGCTCTTCAAGACGTGCAAGTTACATCCATCTACAAACCACTAGGAAGTTGTTTTATGTGGACTAACCCCTAAGCTCACTCTATGCGGAAGCAGAAGATCATAAAAGGTGATTTTAACTCCCGCAGTACTAGATCGGGTTATGCAAACAATGGTAAGGATGGGGACCTAGTCGAAACCTGGGCAAAGGCACAGAGTATTTCCCTGATTCATGACTCAAAGGTCCCGACGTCCTTCCACAGTGTCAGATGGAGACGAGGCTATAACCCTGATCTATGTTTTGTCAACGACGAACTATCTCTGACTGTCGCAAAGAGGTGCTCCCTGTAATCTCTAGATCCCGACACTGTCCGATTGTGGTCAAGCTGAGAGCTGCCCTGACCTTCTCTGAAGTCCCTTTCAAGCGCAGGTTTAACTTGCGGGAAGTCGACTGGACCGGCTTTAAGCAATCGCTTGACTCCCTGTAAGACGACTTGACCTTCTCTACCAAAGAATTACCCCAGATTCCAGAAACGACTTTAAAAAGCTGCCCGTGTGTGCATCCCGCGCAGATGCCGAACACAATACGTCCCAGGATTTAACAGTGACTCTCAAAAGCTCCTTGAACAATACGAGCTTATGTTCAATTTCGACCCCTTTGACCAACACACCCTCGAACTCGGTGAGCAACTGCTCGACTTGGTTGGAACAGAGCACAGGAAATCCTGGCAAAACGTGATCGAAAATACCAACATGTCTGTCAACAGCAAGAAAGTTTGGAATACCATCAAAAGGCTGGGTGCGGGCAAAGTAAGTCCACCGACTCAGTGCAATGTCTCACCAAATCAAGTTGCTAGTCAACTTGTCACCAAAACATGTCACATCTAACACGTCCGTTCACAACTGACTGTAGCCATTAAAGATCTAAAACCGTGCAAAGAGCTTGGACCAGATGATATCTTGACAAAATTTCTAAAGAATGTGGGCCCAAAGGCAACTGACTAACTCCTGAAAATGTTCAACTACTGCCTCAGCAGATATCAAATACCCACAATATGGAGGAAAGCTAAACTAGTTGCAATTCTCAAGCCTAGCAAAGACCCTGATGTTCCAAAGAGCCGTCCGCTAATCTCACTACTCTGCATCAGCTACAACTTTTCGAAAGACTTCTACAAGCGCGTCTCACATCAGTAGTAGAGCTACAGGTTACACCAGATCATAGACAACCTTACAGTTGGGGTGAGGAGAGAGGCGCCATGGACAATGAAATTTGGGGATGACATTGTACTGTACTGTGAGACCAAAGAGAAGGCACAACTGGACCTGGAAAAAAGGAGAAGCGTATTGGAGAGACGTTACCGGCGGAGAAATCTCATAAGAACAGTTAACATGATAAAACCAATAGAACAACAAACCACATTTCTTCGATGAGGAAAAAAGGCTGAAGAGCAGCAGAAAGATTTGTACATAAAGATCTCTGAGCTGTGCCACAAACAATCGAATGAGATGAGAGAGCACTTGCAAGGTCATGCAAGACATTCAAGGGCATATTGTAGATTTATGAAGATACAAGATGACCTCACGCGTAAGGCACCCTCCAGCGCCATACAGAGAGTCAAACTTCTACAACGCAGAGCCAACGCAGAGAAACATAAAATGACAACAAAGACCTTTCTACAAACACCATAACGAGAAAGCTAATAAACCAGACTAGTGTATCACACCTTATCACTTGTTTTGATAATTCTAGAGCTATAGCACGTTCTTCATGTTCCGTGATTACAGGGAAAAGGTCACCAGTGGAGCACATCCTCTAAGTCCATACTGAACATCAATAAAGAGACCTTGGTTCAGTGAGACGTTTATTGTTGATAATTCGTTCAAAGGCTTAAATATTTACATGAACAATGCTTATAGGTTGGTGTTAGTCAGGATGAGATAGATCAAATGCATTATTAAAGACGATGTCAACAGTAGAAGCCTCCTAAGAAGACTTAAGACAGTTCGGTACCAAATTCAAATGTTTCCTTTTTTCTTCTATGTCATGCCATCTTTTAGTGTCGTATGGAAGTGTCGTATCGAACTTTTGCGACAAAAAGATATGTCTCCGTAAAGACGAATTTTCAGAGTGCAAATCGTTTTAGGAGAACTAATTACACCTAAAATAGTAAATTATTAAAGTTGCTTAGAGTGAGGTATATCTTGATGCAACTTAAATATTTATTCCATACCACATTCAAATACTACAATTTCTGAAAGAGATCTGAAAGGCGCTCATGTTAATATAAAGCATTGTGGAGGTTCGAATTGTTTTCTATTTCAAAGTATTCACTTTCAGTTTATTGATTTTAAAATATATCATGCGAAAGCAACAGAAAAACCCTTTCAATAGGATTGAACACTAATTGACCTTTTCCGTACGACACAAAATTAGGAAGCCGAAAACCAATAAAGTAACGAACTTCATAAATTATAGCTGATAACTGAAAGGTTTTGAACACATAACTGAAGATGAAAAACAGATAATAAAAAATTTTAAGCTTTGTATTAACCATTACAGCGTTATTCATAAAAACAATCCTCGGGGAACCAATACTTGTAAACTGAACATCTCAGCCATTCTTCACCATTGTTGTACAAACCATTGCATTTCGGACACAGATTATCGTCCTCATTGAATTTTTCATGGCCGCAAATAATAGCATCCTCATTTCCGTACCACTAGACGTGAAAAGGCTTCTCGTCATCAGCAATTTTGAAGAAATAGATGTATATGTTTCCATTTGGGTCCACTTTTCTCTTAAGCTTATGGATTTTAAGGGTATCTTTGATCTTACTAGCGTTTTTGACGTCCTTGGGCTCGATGATATGCTCACTTTCGGGCAAATATACGACAAATATTGATGGAACAAACCTCTTAGCTGCATTAGTAAAATCGAACGGTGAATATATGAAAGCTTGCCCTTATTTGACTTTACGAAACACTACATTCTTAACGGTCCTTCCGACGCTATCCATAGGCCCTTTGTCGTGGTGACGCTCGTTATAGAACCATGAAAGAGATTTTTCGGGGAAAATCGTGCCAGCTAAAATTTTGAATACAAATCGGGACCGAAATTGTGCTCCCATCTTATCACTCCAGACGTATAAATTATTGTGAGATCTTGAGTGTTTTGTTTGAATTTCGTCCACGACCTTTTTCAAGCAGCTCATTGATGCAACACGATCATGTTCAGAGCGTCCAGTGACAACGATGATATTATCGTATTTGGTCTGGCCTTCCACCCTAAAATAGCAACAGGCTGTGAAGATCCTTAAGCACTGGTTGCCGAAATAGGTGCTTTGAATAGCATCCTGTTGATCATTTTTATAACTTTCGGCAAAGTCTACCTGAATCATTAGGTCGTTTGGACCAAGTGAAGACTTCATCTCATTGTATGCTTTGACTTGCCTTCGCTTTATGTGGATGTGTTCTTTCAAGATTACGATCTCCACCTTCGGCATTTCGATTGCGTCTGGAAAATTGACCTCGATCCTTGATTTTGTTTTCTCTTGTCCACTTTTTTCCAACAGTAAAACGCAACTTCAGAACGAACATCAGGCTCACTATCGTCTGAATCAGACTCGCTTGAAAGTTCGTGTTCTTCATTCTTTAATATTTGATCAAGCAGCACAGATGATTTGCAAGTTGCACACTTTTCAATCATGCATTCAGAACTGTCAGAATAACAGCTAAACCTTTCAACTAAGTCGTGCGGATTGTTTGGGAGACTTTCTTTGAACCTTCTTTTCAATTTATTTAACCCTTTGGTTTGTAAGGACAAGTTCTCGCAAATTTCACACAGGCAAGACGCTTTGTTGGCTTTCAGGAAATCGTAAAGTTGTGAAAAGGTCAACTTCTTGTTAAATTCTGTTTCAAACGAATTGCCGTCTGATTCTGCACAATTTGCAATGGAAAGTATCTCGCGCAAAGACCACAAGAGATATTGTTTTTCTTTGTATTTGCTTTCGCCATCGAGTTTTTTAATGTATAGATGATCTTTCCGTCCAGGATTGGTTTAGAAAATATCGGATCGATTAAGAAATTCCATAAGCCAGGTCTTTTCTTCCTCGCCAAGCTCTTCCCACGGTCTTCCCCGATTTTTCTGTAACTTAATACGGAGCTGATACTTTGTTGCCAGCCGTTGAATAATTTAGCTTTTTTGTGAGGGCTCTTGGAAAGGTGATTTTTGGCTCTTGAAAGGCTGCGATGCATCGTCTGTCTGCATAAAAATGATGAGCCATGCGTCGTCTGAGCAGATGATGTTAGATTGTTGGTCGTGGTGATGGGAGTATTCTCTGAAACGTCTTTGATTCTTTTGGCTTCCATTTTTCTTAACTTATCGTTTTCTTTAAAATTTTTGTATCGTTTCTGATCACTCTTTAAGTTAGCTCTCCACCTTGCCAGCCTTTCTTTTTCCTTTCTTAAGTGTACATTTGATTTTGCTTTCAATTTTTCTCGTTTTAATTTACATTTTTGTGCGTTGGTCAATCTAGAGTATTCATCTTTACTTGGTCTTTCTAGAAGAAAAGGGTAGTTTCTACTTTAAAACTTCATTATATATTTAGAAACATCATGTGTCCAATTTTATAAAATAGTAAAATAATTTATTGATGAAACACAAAAAAATAATGGAGAAAGAAAAACTTACCACGTTTATTGACTGGAGCTTCTTCCATGACTTTCTCTGGCTTTCAATAGTGCTGATTACTGATTATTCGTTCTTTTTGAAAAGCTTTTGAAAAAATGTAGATCTGACGTTCAACGTTTGATTCATAATCAAAATAAATTATTTGAAGCGGTTGCATTGCAGCTTGTTAAAAAAATCACGTGCGACGTTTCTAGAGCTTTGAGAGGTTCTTGGACAAAAATGAATTTAGTGTCGTATGGAAATTTTTGGTACCCTATGTTTCTATCGTTTTTCTGTCTGAGACAAGCGAGAAAACACACGCAGGTGCTTGCAGTCTAAGAGAACACAAGTGAAATTGATAGTTTGTAGCTGACGCGACATCGGAAAGTCTCCTAACAGCCTTAAAAAGTCTTTATTTATGAAAAACAAGAGAAGTTAGCACTTTATTTCTGCTGATTAATTTCTGTACCACATCTTAGAATCACAGAAGTCAAAAGTCCAGGTTATTTTCTTGTTTTCCAGCTCTCAGATATCGAAACAAAAGATTTAATGATTCTAGACACCTTCTAGTAATGTAAGTGTGTAAGGGGAGCATATCAAACAAGGCATACAACTTTTCCATACGACACTAAAATTGTATGGGTTGTACTCCTTTATCACTCCATAAAAACATCAAAATCCCAGTTTTCAACCAGTTCATTGGTTTTTTTTCGATAATGCGATACCTAAGCTAGTTCAAAATGGGAAAAAAACAAAAGTATTCGAAAGAAAAATTTTGTCCTTGTATGTTAACGTATTTAAAAATACGCCCACAACAAGGGATCGAATCTCAGTCAGAGACTTTGGTTTGGTAAAGCCCACAAATAACATTGGCAACCAACCTTGTCTTTATGATGACAGAGTCCAATATTTGATCAGCTTGCGAAGGAAATTCCGCCAAAAAAACCACCAGTGCCATTTAAAGAAGAATTTGTGGAAAACAATGTTGCAAAAAGACCAATCCTGGAGAACAGAGTTGGATACATAACAAAGTTGAGGTTAGAACTGACTTGCTAGAATTCAGAATACAGTATATTTCGGATAATCGCAATTCGGATAAACGCAATTTTCGGTTAATTGCAATCTTTCCTGTGAAACGGATTTTTCACTATATATTTCAACCTGATAACCGCAATTTTTTGCAAGTGTGATTTCGGAAATTTCGGTTAATCGCAATGTCCTGTTGGTGAACTCGGGTGAAAATTTCAGGTAAATATTGTGCAAAAGCCACAAATACTTTGGAATTTCAAAGTCCTGAGCCCTAATATCTTCCTAGGTGGAGGACATTGTTCACCAGAACTTAGCAAAGTCCAGAAAGCAAACTGTGCTCACATCCTTTTTCAAGTCGAATTAAACTATAATACATATAGTACATTGAAAAAAATCCCAAAAAACAAATGCTTTTTAATGAGGCCATAGTGCAATTAGCATTATGACGGCCCCCAGCCGGTTCAAAATCAGAGGGAAGAGCATTTTCGGTCAAACGCAATTTCGGTTAATTGCAATTTTTTCCATGCAACCGAGGCATTGCGATTATACGAAATATACTGTAATACCATTGTAAATTTCCTAGAAATCTGCACTTCCAAGTTTTTAGGAAGAAATAGAACTCGCTCAGCTTATCGAGATTCATGATGAGAAATCACAAATGTGCGAGTTTGTCTGAAATGGACACGAGATTCATACGTTCCACCATGTTGAAATTGAATCTTGAAATGATTGAGTGTGGTTTGATTTTGTAACTGTTGGGTATAGATGTTTCAATACCTACCTGAAGGTATTCTATGAATCCAGTTTCAGTATCAAAGGCCGATTTGCTGAAGACTGTTTCCCAATAAATATCACAAAGAAATTGTGGAAACCCATTCAAGTAAGCCTGACCTAATTTACAATTCTCACGTCAATGTGACTTGTCAACAAGACTTAACCTGCACTGTGAAGACAACATGATCAGAAGATCCAAGAGGAGGTAAACATGAAATTGTATGATTCCCAGGGAGAGCAGTCAAAAAAAAATCTAAATAAATACACAAAACTCAACTTGCATTTTAATATTCCAAAAAAATCAGTTCGTTTCGAGTATGTGAAGTCAGTGGCAATATTCTTCACATCATGCCTGATCTTCCTTAGCGTGAGAACTTTATTGTAGATATCGTTGGGTACGGTTTTTCATATTCCGTGAAATCAGGATAAGGTACTAAGTAATTGAACGCTTTTGGTAAATTATTGTCAGTCACAATATGCCCTTCGCAAGCAGGAATCTCTTTTCACCATTATGACCACTCAATACAATAGCAAACCGGGCCAGTAATAATTTTAAGCTTCCAATATCAGGGCCTCGTTAGCGCAGTAGGCAGCGCGTCAGTCTCATAATCTGAAGGTCGTGAGTTCGATCCTCACACGGGGCACTTGACTTTTTTTTCTTTCAGATACTTTTTTTGACCTGGTTCTGCAGCAAATCATTTATATTTGTGACTAAAAGTTTAAAATTTATTGGATACTTATTACAAATTGTATTTTCTTGGTACTAACATACCACTTCTCAAAACCAGCTGTACTGTCATAAAAACAACCAATTCAACATGAAATATAATTGTTAAATACCCAAGGAAGCAAAACCATTAGAAAACAAACGTTACCAACAAAAGGCAAGCAAACATTGCAAGTTAACACGAAAAAAAGAAAGGAAAAAAAATAATTATTGCTTGAAACAAAAAACTGCAATTTTTTCTGTTCCTTTTTTGCCCGTTGTTTTTTTTTCTTTCCAGTCATCCGGTCCATTCAATCCTTCATGCTTGATCACCAAAACTCCTGTTCAAAATCATTCTAATATCGTTTTTATATATAGTGGTAGTAGTGGTAGTAGTAGTGGTGGTGGCAGTAGTAGTGGTAGTAGTAGTAGTAGTGGTGGTGGTAATAGTAGTAGTAGTAGTAGTAGTAGTAGTAGTAGTAGTAGTAGTAGTAGTAGTAGTAGTAGTAGTAGTAGTAGTAGTAATTCATTGACACGTATGTCCAAAATATATATTTCACAATAAAATGTAACTTACTTCGGATGGGAATTCTTTCATCCATACACTTACAAACAATCCAAAATGAATTTACATGCTCTTTCTATTTCGATGCACCAACGTTGTGGAATACCTGGTACTCTTTGAGATCCTTTAATACTGTTGGTGAGGGGGCATCTGAAGAATGCATGATGATCGATTTGCATGAAGTTTCTGTCACACCTAAATACTCTTTGCTCTCGTAGGGTTTTTGTCAATCGTCCAGTCTCTGTACGGAGCCGGTAAGATGACCGACTAAATCTGGTAATTACAGTTCGGAAGTGTAATTTGGGTTTACGCATATCGCTTGTGCTGTCAAGTCTGAGTTCACCAGCTGGTAGGTTTGTGTTCTAGTTGACCCTGTGGTATCATTTTGGCATTTGTATTTACATTACTTTTGATTTAACTCTGACTTAAGTCCATGCAAAAACTTTTAATTTTGCCATTTTGATAAATATTAAATATTATTTTGAAAATATTTTTGTTTAGCTGACGATTGTGAAAACATGAAATTGACAGTTTAAACAAAGTTTTGTTGATTTTTTCGTTGATTTGTCCTTGACCATATGATACCTCTAATATTCTTATGTTATTGAGCACTGTCGATAGCTAATAATTACTTTGATACTGGTATAAATTATACATATATATACATATATTTATACATATATATACATATATATACATTATATGATATGTACTATATATGTATAATATACACCCCTTTCAGGAAGTATCGTTAGGGATTTTTATAAGAAAAAGTAAAAAATTATATTGCTAAAGAATTTATAAGGTCGATTTTCTACTCTTTAAAACCGCTATTACAACATGGTCATTTTACTGGGCTGCTTTTTGCAAACCATTAGATAATATGCCAGAATCAGGAGCATGAATTGATTTTATGTAAATAATTAAATCATGTCATTGGAACTTTATGCATTTTGATTTTCAAGTAACAATTACAAAAAGGTTTCAATTGAAATAGCAAAAGCAGGCACATTAGGGAAAATTGGCTCAACCTACCCAGTTAAAAATGGTCTGATGTCATACTTTAAGATTATTACTTTCTAAAAAATCCTCATTTACCGGTTTTTTGTTTTTTTAAACCTTGTGGCAAAATTTTCATCAATCGTAGGCTGTTTTGACAGAAGTCATAGAAGGTCATACTCAACTTGCAACACGCCAAGATGTTTCTTTCCAGTTTGCTGCATTCATTATCTTGATGCAGAGACTACCTCTTGACTCTGCTAAATACCCTTCCGCAAAGTACAGTTGTTAAGGGTAGCCCGAACCTCCAAAAGAACACTTGCTTGAAGATGTACATGTGCAAGGCCTGTTTCCCGTACCTCAATCAACAGGTCTTGTATACATATGCTCCAGTATTAAAACACTTGACATCAAGCTTAGTGTAAATACCAGCATCAAAATCATCGATTTCTTCCACACTTCTTGGCTCATTTGCTATCATAACATTGTCAGAGGTAGCTTCAGCTTCGTCAATTCTTTTCCGTTTAGCCATTCGTCTCATAATTGTATCATCGCTCTCATTTGCAAGCTTGCGTATTAGCAGTGATACCTCTTTATTTCTGCAAAGGACATCCAGGCTATTTTCAGTTGAACTGAGACCATCTAGTTCAATTGAGTAAATGTTATATATATATATATATATATATATATATATATATATATATATATATATATATATAATATTCATTAATTCTCTTATAATTACTTTGACTTCTTTTGAAGGGAAATTTTTTTCACTCAACGTTCTTGGGTCAAAAATGTTCGTCCACGTAAACTTTCAATGTTTTTCTATTTTCGTAAAATCTGCTTGGCATGGGTGCTGTAATTTTCCCTGCAATAATTGACAGTGTATGCTTTCAATTTTCATGAGATCCACTATTTTCTTGTGCAATACTCAATACTTTTGCATCCGGTTGTACCACGTGTAACGGAAAATATGGGTCAGCTTTAGTAGAATCATTCAAAATCTGATCTACGTCAAAAGCACCACGGAAACGTTAAAAACCATTAAGAATGGGTTGAATCTGAATTGCATGCATAATTGGTTTCTGTATCATTACAATGATAGGGTTACAATTTTCAAATACTTATTGTACGTTTTCAGCGAAAAAATAAAATCTACATATTGAATATTAAGAACAATTCCTTTAGCAATATATTGAGCTTCAGCCTTATCTCTGCGATGTTTCGAAATCTCAGACAAAGTTTTGCTGATGGTTTTCTACAAAGAATCAACTGCAATCATGGGCGCGGGAAAGACACCTTGTAATGCTGGGCTTTGAGAGGTTATACCCAAGATATTGTGTACGTTTAAGATTGCTCCTGAAAAACCATATTGGTCTATTCAATGTTCAAAACATTTTTGCAACTTCAGGAATCTTGGTTGCTGACTGACACGTACATAACAAAATCCTGAGGTGAATACAATGGTTAACGTAAGCAAATGAATACTTGTCACGTATTTCCATTTGCACCCCAATAAACTCCCCGCTCGTTGTAGGAGCATCACCTTACCAGTGCCAGATACGTTTTATCTTACTACTCTCTGGGATAATATTGTAGCCTTTGAGAGTTTCCGTCAAATCGCTTGGTCAGTCCATCAGCAGACTAATTACCAGAAGAATTGATAAGACCAAGCAAGTGCTCTTCTTACCGGCTTTTATGAATAATTATCACTGAAATGGCATATTGTTTCGTGTTGCTCAGATAGGTTCTATCCTCCATCTTTAAGAAAATAAATTTGGAGCTCTTTATTCGATTGTGATTTTGATTTTGCCCTCATCGTAAAGGCATTCAATCAACTGCTTTTGTAACTCATGAGAGGTATACGTAATACGCTCCGTATCAAGAAGCATTCGAATTCATAGCTAGAGATCCCTGACAGGTCCATGATTTCAAAAAAAAGTTACCTCTGTTTAAACAGTCCTTGGATTTCCTTGGATTCGTCCAGATAAACAGCAATGTCCTTATGATGTTCGTGAAGCTTGGAATACCGAGAAGCATTATTATTGTGCCTTTAGGCTTTTCTTTGTTATGCCTCGTCTTGTGCACTGGCTACATTCATGTTTCCCAGGAGAAGATATTTTATATTATTTGCTACATGGTATTTTGGGGCTTTGTGTATGAGAATTTGCAACATTTGGGAGATTTCTGCCAATTGATCGAAATCCAGATGCCTACATAAATGAAAGCTGTTTCATATACAAAAAGTCTTTTGTCACTAAATACTGATCATCTTCACCATTCATCATCACTCATCATTCATCAACTGTACGCGAAACCCAGTCAGGAAGCTAAATATAGCTCATCTCTGAGAAACCTAATATAGCTCATCTCTATTTTGAAGTAAAGCCTTTGAATTTCTGGTTGTTTCCGTAGACAAGCATTGAGTGTTACCATTTTCACATCTACCTTAGCAGGTCCATGCCACTTGAAGACAGTCCTGCTCTCAATTTTCATATTGTAATAGTGAGGCAACGAGCTGTTGGTGTTATTAGATGCAGTGGATAGGGCACGTAAATGGTATTGATATTGCATGAATTAGTAATTTTGAATATGTAATAGTTTAAGAAATATTAAAATGCTGGTAAACTCTGGACCTAGTTTCCTCAAAAGTATTCAACTGTTTTACATCCCTTTCAAGGGCTGGTCTAACTCACTTTTTTTAACGAATGCCTTCATTTTTGCAGGGCTTCAGTATAGCGGTGTCTACATGTAGAGAACTCGATACAGCAAATTTTCTATAACAACGATTATTTTTTCCCCTGCCTACTCCATTCTTTGTCTTTGTTGCCATCTATAACGAATTTCGCTTAGAATTAATTAATAAAAAAACTTCCTTGAAATTCATTGTATCAGAGTTTCTATGTAGTCTTTAAAAAGTTACCCTGAGCCTAAAATTACTCTAAGCTCATTCTCAATTGGCACAAGATAAAATCTTGGTAAGCATTAAGAAAGAAATTTCAAATTTTTGCTACAATTTTTCTTCATCATTAAAGCAAAATAAAACGAAAACTGAAGAGTGACAGTAGCTTTGCTGTTTAAACAGAAGATTATGAGTAATCGTTTTCGTTGATTACCTTGCAGAATANCCAGTCAGGAAGCTAAATATAGCTCATCTCTGAGAAACCTAATATAGCTCATCTCTATTTTGAAGTAAAGCCTTTGAATTTCTGGTTGTTTCCGTAGACAAGCATTGAGTGTTACCATTTTCACATCTACCTTAGCAGGTCCATGCCACTTGAAGACAGTCCTGCTCTCAATTTTCATATTGTAATAGTGAGGCAACGAGCTGTTGGTGTTATTAGATGCAGTGGATAGGGCACGTAAATGGTATTGATATTGCATGAATTAGTAATTTTGAATATGTAATAGTTTAAGAAATATTAAAATGCTGGTAAACTCTGGACCTAGTTTCCTCAAAAGTATTCAACTGTTTTACATCCCTTTCAAGGGCTGGTCTAACTCACTTTTTTTAACGAATGCCTTCATTTTTGCAGGGCTTCAGTATAGCGGTGTCTACATGTAGAGAACTCGATACAGCAAATTTTCTATAACAACGATTATTTTTTCCCCTGCCTACTCCATTCTTTGTCTTTGTTGCCATCTATAACGAATTTCGCTTAGAATTAATTAATAAAAAAACTTCCTTGAAATTCATTGTATCAGAGTTTCTATGTAGTCTTTAAAAAGTTACCCTGAGCCTAAAATTACTCTAAGCTCATTCTCAATTGGCACAAGATAAAATCTTGGTAAGCATTAAGAAAGAAATTTCAAATTTTTGCTACAATTTTTCTTCATCATTAAAGCAAAATAAAACGAAAACTGAAGAGTGACAGTAGCTTTGCTGTTTAAACAGAAGATTATGAGTAATCGTTTTCGTTGATTACCTTGCAGAATACTTTTTTTATCAGCCCGTCAATTGCATATACTATTAGGTGCCTAATCGCTGGGCGTTAGAAGTAACTTGGGGTTAAGAGTTCCTTGGAAATTCAATTTGGGAGGAGTTGGATTTATGCAGTCACATAAGTGGGTGAAGTGAAAAAGAATACCTGTAGCTGATTTTCTTTCTTTACTAAGCGGGAAAAAAGCCCTTAACGATGTTTAACAATATTTGACAATATTTCCGCACAACAAGCAAGTCAAAATCAGTTTGACCAATATCAACAGAACAATTATACATAAAAGTAGTATAAAAATTAGCAGCTGTTCATAAACCTTTCAAGAGGATTAGTCAGTTAAGCAAATTTATAGAACAAACAGTTCTTGACAATAGAAATTATTGTTGGTTCAGCTACCTTACACACGACGTCTTCCAAACACACTCCAAATTTTTTTTCATTTAAGCAATATGGATTATTTCTGCTACAAGACTCAAAATAACACCCGATTTTGGATAAATCTCAATCAGTGATAGCCTGCTAAAGTTTACAATGTTTCCGCCTGGAACAATCAAGATTCTAAAGTCTCTTTGATACTTTCCTTTGTAAATGACAATGAGAATATTATGGTTCTGCTATATTTCACTGCAGGTATTTTTCCAACAAAGACATAACAAACCAAAACGTGTAACAATCAATTGGCGGAACTCCTGATTAGAGCAGGGGTTAGAACTAAATCATATAACATATCAAAGAATACGTCTCATTTAGGCCTTTGTATATGTAATGTTTGATAAAAACTGTAGGACATGGTCGCTTGTCATTTTTGAGGCGAAGTCACTGTTCATGAATTTATTTTACTTGCTAAAACAAAAGCGAAAGATTTTAGAAACACCTAATCTAACTCTACCTGACGCGATTTGATTCATCTCTAAGATATGCTTAGTTTCCCTCCTTAATAAGTGAAAGGGCAGGGCATACCTCCATTTATAGAACAAACAGTTCTTGACAATAGAAATTATTGTTGGTTCAGCTACCTTACACACGACGTCTTCCAAACACACTCCAAATTTTTTTTCATTTAAGCAATATGGATTATTTCTGCTACAAGACTCAAAATAACACCCGATTTTGGATAAATCTCAATCAGTGATAGCCTGCTAAAGTTTACAATGTTTCCGCCTGGAACAATCAAGATTCTAAAGTCTCTTTGATACTTTCCTTTGTAAATGACAATGAGAATATTATGGTTCTGCTATTTTTCACTGCAGGTATTTTTCCAACAAAGACATAACAAACCAAAACGTGTAACAATCAATTGGCGGAACTCCTGATTAGAGCAGGGGTTAGAACTAAATCATATAACATATCAAAGAATACGTCTCATTTAGGCCTTTGTATATGTAATGTTTGATAAAAACTGTAGGACATGGTCGCTTGTCATTTTTGAGGCGAAGCCACTGTTCATGAATTAATTTTACTTGCTAAAACAAAAGGGAAAGATTTTAGAAACACCTAATCTAACTCTACCTGACGCGATTTGATTCATCTCTAAGATATGCTTAGTTTCCCTCCTTAATAAGTGAAAGGGCAGGGCATACCTCCAGCTACTAAGTTTTAAAAATTAATAGCACGACATCATCATTAGACCTACTTGTGGTTTGTTTAATACAATTACTTTAAGGAAAGAACTTACTAATGCGTAGCTTAATGGTTAGTGCAGCTGCTCCGTAACTATGAAGTGCCGGGTTCGATTCCTCGTAAGGGCGGGAAGACCTGGGGGAACTCTACAAAAGAAAAACCCATCGGTTGGTGTCAAGAAGGGTATCAGACCATGAAATTTCTAACATGCCAAATACAAGTCCCTATAAATATCACCGTCTGACCCCCAGTTATTAGAGTAAAGGACGTTTAAACCAAAATAATAATAATAAAATTTAGCCTTTTTAGCACAGCCACTGATGGGCCTTTCTCCCTGCCAAAAATCATTTTCCTTTGATTCGAGTTTAAAGTCCGGTTTTCGGAAAAGGTTACATTTTTATTTGAAAAAGTGTTAAGTACTGTATAGCCTAAAAAGAGATAATTCCCCTATGAGACTGCTAGTGTCCTTGTATCTCTATTTCAAATCAAGTAAGGGAAATGAATATAGTTATGCCCTCTGAGAAGACCATTCCCTTCTTACCAGACTTGTCTCTTAGATGAAATTTAACTTTTGACTTATTTATCGTGTCACTCTCGCTTTACAATGATTTATTTCTTTCGATTTTCAAATGATGGATCAAATTTGTTTTCATTTCTAAATCATTCCTGTTCAAATTTTGTGATGCTTATGAAATATTCCTTTGATTACTTCACCGTTCATATCTTCAATTCTTCAATTTTATTTGTTGGCGGGTTTGTATTTTTTAACTTCTGTGGTTATAAAAATTTCATTTGTTCACTTTGAGTATATTTTTAATCAAACATTGATTATTGCAATTAGCACTGTATTGGTGAGTGTTGTTAAAACAATAACATTAAAGAAGAGAATTTGGAATTCTGGAGTAAAAAGGTTCTGTGAGCTAAACTCGGTTTAATCCAGTACCTGTGGCTTTTCTAAACACATGCTGTACCTTTCTAAGCTATCAGCACTGCGTATTTTCCCTAATTATTTTCTATCTATATCTTGAAGATAGGTGCGCTATGCTTTCCCCAGGTCCCTATTGTCAAAACAACTTATTATAATAAAAAATAGGGCTTTATCTTCCACAAAATAACTACTTTCCTTTCAAAGCAGAAATATCTGATCCCAACAAAAACAAGGACAAGGAAAGTATTGAAAATAACTTGGCAGGAGATGATTTGAAATTACAGAGAAGTGACAAGTATATGCCTACGAAACTGGATTTAAACCTGTTGCTTTAGCAATAGCAATATTCAAAGCTACTTTGTTACACACAGATATATATATGTATGTATATATATAGATATATAGATATAGAGAGAGATAGATATAGATATATAGATAGATATAGCAGAAATATCTGATCCCAACAAAAACAAGGGCAAGGAAAGTATTGAAAATAACTTGGCAGGAGATGATTTGAAATTACAGAGAAGTGACAAGTATATGCCTACAAAACTGGATTTAAACCTGTTGCTTTAGCGATAGCAATATTCAAAGTTACTTTGTTACACAGATACACAGACACAGATATACATATATATATAGATAGATAGATAGATAGATAGATAGATAGATACATAGATAGATATAGATATAGATATATAGATAGATATGGATATGTAGATAGATATAGATATATAGATAGATATAGACATAAATATATATAAAATTCCCCCCTTAGCTGATATCATAGCCTGTTTATTGATAGAGGTAATCCTTGTGCTTCAATATTTGGCATTAATAACTGAGACAGATAGCCTTGTTCCTTCAAATGCCTATCTGTCCAAATCAAGGCTGTTTCTAGTTTCCCAGAATATTTTTTTGGCTGTCTGCAGTGTTTTGTTTAGGTTTGCGTAATCTTTGACGTCAATTTCCCAATTAACAACAAATAATTAAGTTTAACAGTGCATCGCTGAGTTTCATTGCGTTTGTTATACTTAATAGTCATTACAGGCAACATTAATACATGTGGAAGTTGTATCAATTGATATTTTTATACACTACTTAAAGTATCCGGTTGAGTTGTTTTTGTTGTTGTTTTTTATCAAAGTCAAGTTGGTTGAGAGAGTTTACATTTTAAATAAACATCGTTTTACTCTTCTCCCCGACTTATAGGGAAGATATATATCCTATTTGACCTTACAATTTCTAATTGGAGTCTAACAAACATCTTAAACAATCTCAGTTTTATAAATTCAAAACATTCTTTTTTTGTTTACAAAGGCGTGGAATTGAGCAATTTGTAAAGAACCCTGAGTTTAGAATCGCTTGAAAAGCATCTGGTGAAAAATTGGTCACAATACTTACGAAAAATGAAAAATATTACTTTACTTTTGCAGGTACAAAGAAATATTGTGCATATTTGAGCATGTTTTGACTAAAACAAGCCCAAAGGCTAGTAGATTAGAAATTATCACCTTGTGTTCAATGTATGTTATCGGTGAATGGCGCCTATCGAACATTAACTGATCATTTTGTTCATGTAATACGTTTCTCATTTAAATATGACATACAGCGTGTGAGTACATGTTTTCGGAGGTGCAGTGGGTTGAAGAAAAACAAAAACGAGACCAAATGAAGTATCAAATCATATGTTGATACAAACGAACAACGAAAAGGTAAGAGTTCGTAGCATCTAGTAAAAGGTGCAACTAGAAAATCAACAATTAAAAGGATTTGGACATTTGTGATTCCAGTAAGGATGCAGCTAACAAGAGCTATTTGCAGAAACCTATTAGAACAACAAAAAAGCCTTTAGAATCAGCATAATTATATCCAAACAGGACTTCTGGTAGTTCTGTAAGGAAGGGCAATTTCAGCCACAGCTGGATTTAATTTT
Source organism: Morbakka virulenta (assembly GCA_003991215.1). NCBI lineage: Eukaryota > Metazoa > Cnidaria > Cubozoa > Carybdeida > Carukiidae > Morbakka > Morbakka virulenta. Next base: position 1,148,516 of record RDPX01000220.1, read on the forward strand.
TTGTGGTGATTACGGAAGATATTTAGGTACAGCTGATGCACCAAACGTAAACAAGTCGGCAGATTGTATGATTAATGTGTTAAACATGTGTTACAACAAAACGTCTGGGCTGCTGTAACTACAGGCGCCAGTAATGCAATAAATAAGCCATATTTGACAGTCAATTTGTACACCATGCTCAAACCCAAGATGAAAACAGTCTACCAGTAGTACAATAAATACATTTGATCTCTATTTAAAAATCTTCATTCAGAATAGTGGTAGTCACTTTTTAAAAATGTATATGGCTGTACCTTTCTTGTGACTATCAAACTGATAATTTAAAGCATAATAATGTTGGTATAGATACAGTAACAAAGACTTGCATGAAAATAAAAAAAACATATTGAACAACACTCTGAAAATGCCACTAATAAAATAACCAAGAATTGATGTTAATTTACAGGTTGTAGCAAAAATTAGTAGTAAACATTTTTACTACACTAAGTTAAATAGAGATTTGAGACTAAGCTCTACTGTTGACCTGAATGAGACACAGGTTTACATTTTTTGTTTAGAGGATGAAGGAGTCTAATGGAAAGTAAAAATTACAAACACCAAGGGCATTGGGCTGTTTAGTGGTTCCAGAAAAGAATGGAGCAATGGGTAGCTTTACCAGCCGTGTGTGCATCTGTGGGGCACAGGTTTAGTGGCTCTCTGTGAGTTCTTGCTTGATTTCATGTATGGTAATGGTTAGCGCCTGTGTTAACCTACTTGTATGAAAAGGACAGCGAAAGCGCAATGTTCAAACTTACAAAGTATAGCAGGAATCCTGATCCACAGCCTTCTTGAAGTGTGAAAGGTTAATGAGACCTAAAAGCTGAATCAGGAGTAGCGCATTGGCATGAGGATACGTTCTACCGTTACCAAATCCTATGATCAGCTACAAAGCTATAAATGGCCCAGCAATGATTTAATTGGTGAACTGAATACCATGAAAAGTGGGCATCGCTAACCTCCAGAAGTCAAAGGCTGGCCTATATATAAATTGAAAGTCAATTGGCAAGTTTCAATGTTCATTGAACAGAAGGCAATGAAAATTGCCTGTTGTATGTTGTGAAGACTATCATGACAACGACAGTCCATAGCCCAAATCCCATGGCACTGTATCTTAGTGAAAAGGGACTCGTTGGGTCAAAACTATCATGTGAAACAGGTAGATTTGGACAGTTACTCAGCTATTGCTGGCAATTGTCAAAAATCTTATCGCTATCGCTGGCTGAAATATACGGACAATAAACTAGCCTGGAAAATTACTGTGACACAAAAAGTGAGTGGATTGAAACTCGAGATACTATCCGAAGCGTGATGGAATGTCAAGGGGTGACTCTGATATTCCATCAACAACAGTGAAGAAGATCCAGAAAATTCCTACCATCCACTCAATTTAGCCAACTCATGTTTGACATCACTGACAGGTGCTGGTTATCAGAACATATAAATTGCTTTAAAAAGACAAGATACTATAAAGATGGAGGAAGTATATATTCTACCTACATACATATTCTGCAACAATAGAGGTCCGAAGCCTATAATTACAAAACACAACAGGTAAACCTATTATTCCATCTGAGATAAAAAGGTCACAGAAATGAGAAAAAATTGAAAGTTGTTGAACAGAGAAGATTGGTATTGAGACGAGCTCAGCCCTTTTGGATCTCAGTATTAAAAAGCTAACAGATCTTCCCAACCTCAAGACCAAAGATGTACCAGACAACATACCAAATAAAATGTAGAAATCTGGTGTTCATTTTTCCTCCTGCAGAAGCCAGGCATAAATAGTTGCATTAAACGATCAGCATAATGACCCATGCAACCAAAGGTATCATATTGCCAGGCAGAAGACAAAATTAATGTTGTTTAAATGACGCGGCTATATTGTGTCACTCTATGCTTTTAAGATCTTATTCTTCAAAGGGATGATGAGAAAGCGCTAGCATCGTTTGAGAATAAATGGCATTATTAAATTTTATGGGCGTTTTGTACACATAGATCATACAACAAGAACACTCAAAATGAGGTATCAGTGGAAGGTCAGCCCGGTACATAAAGATACAAATATAAAGATACAAAAGATAAAGGTATATAAAGATACAAATATAAAGATACGTAAGTGAGGAATAGGGAGAGCATTTCCACCAGGACATTTGTATCGTGGAAGAACGCTAGCAAGGCCGTTGGGATGGGAACTTTCTTGCGGACTACAGTTGGTGTTTGAAATGAGGCATGGTGGCTACTCAGTACAGGAGAGAATCACTAAAAAGGCCCTTCTTTCATGATTAGCTTTGTATAATATACAATCTTTAGTTTTGGAAGTCTGTTAGATAAAATGCATCCTTTCTATAAGGCAAAATCCAAAGGTAATAAATATCCCTAAAGGTCTTTAATAACAATTTTTACAGCCTCGTATCTCAAACATTTGATCTGATTGGACAAAATGAATATGAGTTTTGGATTTTTCATAACAAACTACCCAAGAATCAACTATCATATGCTTGACTTTTAAAACTTCGCAGGCCAGTGTTATAGATAAATCCAGATGTAGTGGACTTAGTGACCATTTTAATTGCTCTCCAAACCTTGCTTTCATGACTCTGATCTTTATTTTGTCGTTAGTTTGAAAACTGTTGAGTTAATACACTTAGTGAAAGCCATAGATATAGCAGCTTCATCACGTTGTGAGTGGTCAGGTTTTCCAGGGTTATGGTTTCGAGAGATACTTCAATACTTCTTCCATCCTCAAACTGACGACGGGCAAGGTAACTCACGAAACGAAGATGAGATAAAGGTTACTACACATGACATGATAAAGCTCCTATATTTAGGTGCTTAAGTGTTTATGTGTAGGTCTCTTGGTCCTACAATCGTAAACATAATGTTTACAATAACATCCTTGATTAGGCTCAGGTACAGTACTTTCGAATTTTCTGCGGGTTTGTATCGACTTCCTGCATCAACCATCTAGCTTACTATCTACCAGGTTGACTACTCACCCTACATTGCTACCCATCATCAAGAATTACACAAGATCCAAATAGGCTTAGTCAACATTGTTTATGACACCAACGGAAACCTAAACCGTATAGGTTACTTCATGAATCACATTTTCAGCCTGAATTTTCGATTTAACCTTGAAGAAAGTGTACTGGCCTACGTTGGTCTGCCAAAGATATTCTATTGTGATAACTGAAGAAATCTTTCCAATCATTCTATCCAAGCCGTATTTGACTTATGGGGAGACGACGTGACTATTATTGATTACGTTTCTTAGACATACACAATCACAAGCCTCTACCGAGTAGAAAAACTGGAAGGTTTATAGATGGTTGAGCTAATAACAACTCTAACGAGAACTTGTAGGCACTCTGCCTTGGTATTGTGGCAACCTGGACTGGTTCTTATGAATAGCCAGTATTAAGAAACAATTAAAGATATTCACTACAGAGTATATATGTATTAGAAAAAGTACCATTGATTACTGACATTGAAAGTATTTTGCGTCTCTTTACTCCACAGGCATCACTTTCTCTAGAAAAACACCTTAGAAACATATTGCCAATACTACGACTTCTGAGCTCATACGGCCAGCTAAACCAAGCCCATCACACGTGTTGATGCTTCTGAGAAATATTTTCTATCGATACCAGCTTTAAGACACCCTTCTCCAGCTTCTGTCTGAAGATGTCAAAACAACAGGTGACACTCAGTTTGGAGTGATATAGTACCTTCTTGCTCATTGCCATCTTCTCTATTAGATTTTTCATCACTAACCCCACAGCTACCATTTTCACCATCATCTTCTCCATAATCATCACCACATCTAATACTGACATTTTTACAACTACTACCTCTACATTCCCTGACAGGATCTTTCCTTTTCTAGCATCCCTAAAGTGATTAACAAAATTATTTCCTATTTTTCGAATTAGACAATACCATAGGCAAAATTAGAAATGGACTAATATAGAAATGAAGACGATTCATTGTCAATATCTTTATCAGTAGTTACATTTGTGATATATTTCGTAGTTTTTATTTGATTTCTTGCTATATGTCACTTAAAAACTGATTTGTGGAAACTAGTTGTCAGAGACACTGGTAACTTTAATTCCTTGGAATCCAGGGTTACACCCCTGACTACTAACACTCCCATCCTTTAAAGAAGTAAAGAAATATGTTTACAACGCCCAAACTACGAATATTATTTAATATAACAACCCTAAACTCCCGTAATTTTTTTAATATAGGGCACTTGGTTGATTTTTTAACTAAAGGGTTATAGTGTTTCTACGTTAAGTCTTAATGTACCTCAGACGTGACCTCTTAGTTGCTGTTAATGGTTTTTATGTTTTTATTTTAATTTCGGATTTTAAAAGCTTTACGGACACATCAAATGAGCCGGATAATCTACCAACTGGCTGTTGATAGATTCACCAACTGTGCAGTGCAATCTGACGATCGTTCAAATTTTATGATAGCGTCAAAAAATAAAATTTTGATCAGTGATGTTGAATACAAGGAAACACTTGGACTTAAGGAGGTTATTACAATAGAAAATCTTGCAGATAAGAGAAAGCTGATGACTTTTTGAAAAACAGCTCCAACATCATAAAAAAAACCACCTGCTTCAAATGTAAACGAAGATCAGAGAGTAGTCATGCAAAGTCTTTTGAGTACATTAAGTGGCTAAACGTACTTAAAAATATAACATGCAAACATATCTGTTGCGATGAACGATAATATCACTCTTAAGTTTGGGTTTTTTTTGACTGACTGTCTGACTGTAAACTAATTACAATCTAAACTTGAAAGTTTTGTTATAGTCCAACCAGACGTAGACAAAACTGGGACCCAAAGAACGAGTTCTGTTTAGACGTATAATGTAATCCTTAAGATTTAGATCTTATCAACAAAAATTTTCCTAAGCTGTCTCTTTAAGAAACATAACCTGTATTTGTTTATGACCATGATTCAGTTCATCTTTCTCAACATTAAAATTTTCTAGGTCTTAGCTTAACCCATGATGCCCGGTTGTGACTTAAGCTTATTCTTGGAAATTACAAAAGCTACTGGTCCCCTAATGTGTAAATGGACGAGAAGGATGGTTTTATTGAACTTGCTAATTACAAAGACTATTACTTAGGCATGGTAGATAACATTGCTGTAATGGTGATGAAGGAAAGAGATGTTGAGAATTTCGTTATGGAAATTATATGACTACAACGAAGTGGCTACGTGAATAAAAACCCGTTGATGTTGAAGCTTTCAGTGATGCACTGCTAAAGGCAAGACTTTCAAAAAAAGGTCTTCTTTTCTTTTATTCAAAAATGATGATAAAGGTTAATAATAACACCCTTTCACTTATTCTTTACTGCCTTTACTAAATAGATCGTTTAATTCTAGGAGGGTTTTCTAATTTAGTGAATACTAAGCCGTTGTCCCTAAACTATCGACTCACTGTGCTCTTTTTCAAAATGCTGATCTTATCAATTTATCCTCGATTCTTTCTGGTATAAACAATTACTTTCCCGACTGTTTGGTCCAAGTATTATGCTTCTCACAAAGTTTTCCCGTGTACTATGTCAGCTCTACTGGACGTCTTCTGTTAACAATTTGAGTCCATCGATTTGCCTTCTTCGATATCTTCTTAACTTTCATGTGCTGTACCTCTCTTAGTTATTCAGGCCCTCATCCTTCATATTTTTCCATTTTCTTTTGTCAAATGAAATTACAGTAGTTTGGATCCATTTGTACTAAACTTTGGTAAAATTTGTGGGTACAGTAGACTACGCTTCTGCGACCTTCACCGGTCCAACTTGGTAAATGTCTGAGGTCAGCAAAATGTTTGAAAAGTGAGGCTTTTTGTGGAAAAAGAAAATAAGCCCGATTTATCAAATGTCTGGTATGTTTTTAAATAAATATTTAATTATTAGAAAATATCCGAACTTCTAGGGTTGTTATCATCATCAACGATGCTTCTTAAATAGCAGTTTAATAAAATTATGCTATACTTGTCAGACAGAGAAAGAAAGTACAAGGAAAAGAAAAAAAACGTAAAAAGGGAAAAAGTACAAAAAACAAAACATTCACCACTGTTGATCTTTAGCTGATATAGAAACGATCACTGCCCTTTCCTTAAACAGTTAGTTATCAGATATTCTAAGACGTGGTTATCAAAATTTCCGACGCCAAAATTATAAATAACTTCTCTATCAACGACTGAATCTCATCATTTTCTTAAACAATAATAATCCCCTAAAATATTTGATCGTATTTTTAACTTGGGATTCTTTCGGGCTTAGGGTTTTGGGTTCAAATGAAACATTATTATCGCCTTCATTTTCAAGTGTCGTCACTTTTTTAGGTTATATTTATTGTTAACATAGGCTGTACAGAAAAGTTTTTATCTTCCTGACACAACAACGTCTTGTCCTAACTCTCCAGTGTCTTTGTTATATTAATAATGGTAGTCATGATAATAATAATAATGATTATATCCAACTTTGTTTGCTTTCTTTCTCTAATAAAACAATGTCAGGTTTTTTAAAAAAGGTGGTTGTCATACCAATAATAATTGGGTCTTTAAAAACAGCGAGTAAACACCTTGAAAATTATATTGAACAACTAAGAATCTCAATGTAGTTGGAACAGCAATTATTTTCTATTATTATTGTGCAATCGTTTCAACTGTTTTCCTGTCATCTTCAGCAAACATGATTTAAAGTCAACAAACATCACATAATATATTTTAGAGACATAAGAGCAGACCTTATTAATTTATTTATGGTATAAACAAGTCGTAGAATGAATAGTTCTAAAGGGGCTATTTTAAACAGTGTTTTTCTGAATCACAACACCATTAATTAGGCTAATAAAATACTACTACTACTAATAATAATGATAATAACAATAGAAATATTTATGCAAGGTAAACCTTGTCAGTACTATTCGTTAAATTAAGAGTTTGCAATCGATTAATTAATGTTGTATTTCAGCGAAAGGATTTTTTGTACAACTTTGTGCACAATCTCTCTGTAGAAAAACCTCCTTTTCTTAAACAGTATTTTATAGTGTAGAAAAGAAAATAATTCAAAACAGAACAAGAAATTTCGTTGCTTTTAGGTTAGAAATGTATGTTGTAGCCTATCATAGCCTATCACATCATCTATGGAATGATTTCGTTTCTTTACTTGGTTTCCAGTGAGTGTACCTCTGGTCCATAACTTAAAGAAGACGCTATGGTAGGTCACAGGGAAAATAAGCCAAGCTTGTTAATCCCGGTAATATCCTAATGAGTTAGGTAACTATAGATAATAGTAGCTATATTATGCCTCTCATTCTTGTTGAGAACTCGTTTTTGTCTGTGGTCAATTGTCAATTGTTTTTATGCTTAAGAAGTATACAACTCATTAAACAACTCCTTGTGTGCAACTGTGAAGAAAAGACAGGGAAGACAAGTTAAACCAAGGAATAGGAGCTAACTTTAGATTTTTAAGTATTCATGTCGTATGACAAGGGAAAGCACTCACAAGCCGAAGAGCCCCACGAGCTAGCCAACCTAGTTTCACGAACTACATTCATAAAAAGATTACAATATGAGACAACAACTTCAAAAGGATAAAGATAAGACGCAATAAACTGGAAATTTGAGGGAGGGTTTGTACTAGGTCTTTTCGTTGTTTACAGTTAACTGTCCCTTTTAAGCGGACGAAGGCTTTTTTGCACACATATGTGTATATATATATATATATATGGTACATTCGATTCGGTTAACCGTATTAAGTGCTCGATACATAAATGCAGAGCGTAATAAAAGAGATATAATAAGTTGGAAAGAATAAAAAAACTACACTATCCATTTNTGTTTTTTTTTTTCTTTCCAACTTATTATATATATATATATATATATATATATATATATATATATATATATATATATATATATATATGTATATATATATATTTACTCATCAATTTGCAGACAGTACTGCTCGCCCTTTGTGGGCTCATCAGTGCAGCACAAAGCTTCTGAGACATAACTCTCTATATATGCATATTAATATATATATATATATATATATATATATATATATATATATATATATATTAAACTATGAAACTACAGGCGGCTGCACATTAGTTGGACTATAGAAAGCAGTAATATTTCGATCACTTAAAGATTGGTGATGCATGACTGATTGTAAGTATAATAATACATAAACTTGTTTTTGTGGGACATGCTGGACAACGAAAGGACTGTAGGAAAGAGCTCTTGTTTGGGGCTGATTACGATAAGCGAAAAAAAGGTAGAACGGATACATCGTGAGAAGATTGGTGCAGGATAGCAATATTTCGACGAATCTCTGTGAAAGTACCACCACTGATGGTTTACGAAACTTCTGTACAAATATGGTAATTGCACAAAATTTTCTTAACTCAGTAATAATTAACTTGTGAAAAAATACTAAAGGAAAGGATTTATAATCACAGAAAAGTGAAAAATATATGTGCTGAACTGGTTTCAACCCAGCGCCGGTGGTTTTCATGTCCACATGCTCTGCCACTTGAGCTTTAACTATACCATATTGCAACAATATTCTTTACTTTAGTCTGCTGTTGTTATTCCAGGTCTTGATTATTTGACATCTTATTCCAATTACGCATATGACCTTTCACAGAAAGCAAATGACACCAACAAACATGGAGGATAAAAGAAAAGAAAATATATCCCTAAATGAAAAAAATTTCAAGAAATTTCTAGATCTGTCGTTGTTTTTGAAAAATCCAGACCTTTCAAAAAAGATTTTCCACATAGTATCACTTTTAACACAAAAATTTATTGTTTTTTTACATTAGTAAGCTCAAGAAGAAAAATCAAGAAAAAAAAATCAATTGTTAAAAATCAAGCTCTGAGATTTGTTGTATCTACAATCGACACAGGGAATCACAATAATCGAATTGACTGATTATTGGAAAAACACCACCAATGTGTTATCTCAAAGGTATTAAAAACTAATCTTACATATTTTCACAATGAAACTTACACAGATATTCACAGCATGACTCAGCATGATTTCTCTTGACTGACGTAGACTATGTGTCCTCTTAATTTAGAGTGAACATAAATATGAATATAGGAACATAGGAATATAGGAATAAAGAAAACGCAAGGGCTTTATTTTCAGATGGTTGATCTAGAAAGGGGAATAATTTTCCTTGTAAAAGAGCGTGCTTTTGAAAAGTTTAAGATGTAGCAATGAAGTGTTTCAAAAACTATTTCACAATGATGGTAAGTTTGGTTGCATTTTCTCTACAAACAGAGAAAGTCTTGGTGTTTACTCTGGCAAGAGCAGTCACATAGCCAATGTGTGGGTAGAATGGAGCAGTAGGAAAAAGTTGTGACACAGAACTCTTTGCGAAAGAAGATAGTAAAATATGGACAATCTCAAGCTCATGAAAAAGCGGTGAAGATTTTGAAGGTTAAAGGGCAAATATTATTGAAAATATTTACAATTACAAGTGAAAATATCCAGTAAAAAGTAACAGAAAAGCAGCTTCCCACAGCGCATTTAATTGTCTGTCAAGATCATCTGTTCTCTGATTATCCATGCCTAACTGAACTCCAAGAAATGAATGGTGTTAGTTTAGGATCAACCCCTTCAGTCAAAACTGTCTTGCAATGATATGGCCAATAGCATTGCACAGAGTATGCATGCAGAAAATTTGTGAAAGTATTAATGCAGAAGAGAGAAGAACGATTGCCATGAATCACAATAATTACCAAAAAAATCACTCATTATTACTTATATTCTTTCAATTGTATGAGTTAAGCCTATTAATGTTTTTCTTGATATTTGCAAATTGCCTGTCCAAGACTCACAATCTATTTTTAATTGCATCGTTAATGATCTAACTAAGAATTTGTTTGACAAGGATTACTTTTTGTTTGTAATGGTGCATCAGTCATGGTGATAAAAGTGATCTCGGAAGAACGTTGAAGAAGCAACTTCCTGCAATTTTCGTTTCACATTTGCTTAACTATTAATAAATCATGCTGTATTGGCTGCTGTGAAATTAATTGAAGGTTTCTACGTCTTGAAAAGTTTCTTCCACAAAATATAAAGTACATATTCCTTTCTGCAAAATTACAAAGAGAATTCAAGGAAACTTTATCCAAATTTTATGTTGAATAGAAAAAAATTGTAAAACTATTCATAATTTATTCCCAACATTGCATGAACACTTCAGCATTTTGTCAAAAAAACCATCAGGTGACTGGTTAAACGACCAGCATACAGTGGAATAACCTAAAAGCTTCCTACAGAGGAATTGGTTAAAGATGTAGCTGCAATTAAAATTGTCAGAGACCAATAACCATATTGTCCGAATTGTTGCAGAAATCAGATGTAAACATCATAGAGGCCAATTGTTATCTGAAGTACACAGTTAAATACCTGGAAAATAAAGCTATCCATCATCGAGGGAAAATATTCTTTTCACCAACAGTTGGAAATGACGTTATCCCAAAGAGTCCCTTTGCAAAACTTGAAAAGTAGATCTACTTATACATTTTCCTCAAATGCCAAATCATGCAAGCTCTCATTGGCATCATCAAAGCTAGAATGCTAATTGTTAGCGATGAAAATTTCTTTAAGCAGCTAGAGATTTTGGTTCCTGAAAGATTGCCATCTTTTGTGGATATTTTTTGGCTACAAGGGGAAAGGTTATTATAGGCCGTTGCTAGAGATTGAGCAGTCCTACTGATTGGGTAGAACTGATCAATGCATTCAGAGATTACGTGTTTGATCCTCAAAAATGACCAAATTCCATTGAAAATCTGATTCAGGAAAGACTGTTTACTATTCCAGTACGTCTTTCAGAGGCTGAGGGGGTTTCCGCAGATTAACCTAGCTTTCACATCAACTCGATGAGTTCTTGCAGTGAGAACTTTGTCGTCACTTACTTTCTTAAGTATTGCCAAATTTATGGAATGCACAGGAATCGGTTGCCTGATGGGTTTAAAGTCACAAATCAGCATTGGGACCCAAAAAGAAAGAAAGCGGTTGTCAAGACAGAGAAAGACTCAAATTCTACAAAGTGTATATTTACATAACTCAAACAAAACGGTAAAATGTTGTGTTGTGTTTGTTTCATTACATACACGTTGTTAGGTAGTTTTATTACGAGATCTTTCAATGGTCTGAATGTAACCTGAAGTGTGCACTGATGTTTTTCCAATCCTGCACTAGGTTGTGCTATCCATGTATTGTGCGTCGATCCTTGTTTTGGTGGTACATACTCATATGTGCGTTTCCCGTGAACGACGAACGGAAGAGGTGATTGATCTACGTTTAACCTTACGTGTGGTTTATATCGTCCCCACTTTGTATTATATATTGGATGTCTTGTACCAGTTCGGATGCATTTTTTCTTAAAGTTGAATGCCATTTCATAAATGCTGGAATTTTCTCCTTCTTGTGTTTTTTCTTGTTTCTTTGTTTTGACCGCACCCTGGTTTAATGTCCTTGTAGGAACCGCACGACAACATGAGCTTTTATTTCAACTTTTGGATCGATCTCTGCCTGTAATTTGAGTGCTTTACTCCAAAACCAGGCAATATTCACTACGTGACCTTTCGACCATGCTGACTGAAATTTGTCCCAAAGCTTATCATATAAATCAATATACTTAGTCGCTTTTCTACCTTCGAGAAAAAGCTTACGGTGTGCTGATGCCGCGTTTTGCATAATAGATCGTTTGTTCTTAAACCATCGAGAAATTTAGGATTAAGTGATTCCATATTTCACTGCTACACTTTCTTGCAGCTCTCCATTTTTGTAGTCGCATATTGCAGCTGCTTTGTACACGGCTGTATGCTGCTTCCTTTTTTTCCTTAAGTTCTTGCTCGCACCTAAACTCTTGGCTTCTGCCACTACCATACTGTTTACCATTTGATCAACAGCCTCCTTAACTTGAAACGATAAAAGTTCATCATAATCAGCTTTGTTCTTTTTTGTCTGTGGAGCTTCATTGATAATATTATGCATGCTTTTAATATCGAATGCCAAGCCTTGGCTGCTCTTGAACTGATTAGCGCAGCAATTACATTGAAACAAAACTTCCACTGCTTCCAAAGGCATTTTTACCTCCTGCTCGATTCCACGATGCACAATCTTTTACTCGAATCCAAAAGCAGATAATGTTGGCTGCTTTCGTTTGTTGACTCTCACTTTTGACATATTTTATTCTAACAACTGTAAAGACATGAAATGCACCAGACGGTCAGAACTAACGTTCCTTTTGTTTTGTTTTCAAATTTTAACATTCAAAAAAGTTTTCGAATGCGAATGGATTCCAATTCTTAATTCGATTTTTTGAGGCATTGTTTGCACGTTTCATAGAACCTTCTCCTAGGAATTATCACACTTTGTAATGTTTTTTAAGCCTTGGAACTAAAAAGGACATTTCAAAAGTAAAACCAAACCTGGGAAATATGCTTAGCATATACTTAAGAAAGTGTCCTACCTGAGCCTGAATATGCTTATAGACGTTGTGCTTATAAAAAAACATGTAATAGTTTGATGATACTACAAAAATCGTGAAACTTTTTTTGCCAAGCAGGGGAAGATCAGCATAAATCGTACAGAGCTCCTGGTCTTTAAAAGATAATAGCATAGCTAATTTTTAATCCTCATTTATGTGGATTCCAGTGGCAATGAGCCAGTTATTTATAAAAGCTTTATAAATGCCCCATTTATTGTTAAGATTAGCAAATTACAAACTAAACGGCTTAGGAGACGGCAATGAAATACGAGTCAGTATGCTCAAAGCAGGCGAGGAATTTCTGTGAGCAGTCATACCATGAATGTACACAGAAAACTCAACAATAAATCGTTACCTAACTCACAAATATATTCCCGTGCTGGGAAGCAGACCACTAATAAGTAGCAGAGTTAAAAAATACTAAAATTATTGAACTTCATTGCACCACAGTATAGTGCACAAGACAATTATTTTGTAAATCACGTGAATAGCCTACTGTAAAGCACAAAACTGACCCATTTGGCGCTCAGTGCTGTAAGATGGATGTTCCGCAATACAGCTAGATCGTCAGGTTTTTTATGTGCCTTTGGAAAGCAAGTAGTTCAAAGACAAGGTTTCTCCGAGGTCTTAAATAGAAACTTAAGTAATAAAAACCTATGTTCTACTCGGCAGTGGGAATGTGTAGTGTATTCAAAACTTTTTTTGACTTCAGATAAGACAAATTGGAATAGGGTACCTGTATTCACAGATGATAACAACGAGAATGTTAACGCTGAAAATACTTCGTCCGTTTTGTCCGTCGTAACGATACGCCAATGGTACATTCTTTCGACGATACGTCGAAAGAATGAACCTTCGGCTTTTATTCTCAACTAGTGCTTGAACATTTGGAGCTTGCAGGAGAAAAAAACAACAAAAACTCTTCAAGTTGCCATTGTAAGGTACATAAATCAAATGAGTAATCAAGTATAAAATTTTTAGGCGGGGAAAAACAATTAATATTTTTACTCATTGGCAATTATAATGTTGTAATCTTGTGAATGTAAAGACTTGTTAGAAGTGACAGCAACAGCGATACATAATCAGAAATCTATTCAAAATTGATCTTACACAATTTTGCACTGCAATTCGTACTGAGGCTCACAGTATGTTACAGCAAGATTTTTATTGCTTGACGTACACTAAAGCAGCTATTTTATTGTCCCCTGCACTAAGGCTAAACGAAGGTGTAAAACAAGTAGAGATTTTTTTACTTGAACGTATTAGGGGTGACACAAGCAAAAATTAAAAACTTATGTTTCATGATATACTTTTACTGCCCACCAACAATTCGAATGCAAACATGTAGATTTAAAAAGTCAGTATTTTCAAAGGTGTTTCGATTCCAATCTGACCCAAATTATAAGAATGCCTTCGTCTAATGTACAGGGGAAAAAAAATTAAAATTAGGCATAGCAAAGCAATTGCAAGACGCTTTTAGTTACTTTTAATTACTTTGAGTTTTTATTTTTTTTAGCTTTTCAGTTATTTAGTTTTTTAGATTTTTAGTTTTTAGTTTTTTAAGGTTTTTTTAGGTTTTTTAAAGTTATTCATAATTATTGCAAGAGTAAATTATTTTGAACTCAAATAATTTATACAAACTAAGCCATTGCTGGAGATTTAGAAAGAGCTAAGACTGTAAGGATCTCAATAATTGAATTTCATCTTCTTAGAGCTTGTGAGAACAACAAAGCTTTTTGTATACTGAATTTATTGACCTTTTTGGTAAATAGTTCAGCCGCAATTTTAAACATAAATTTTAATTATAATATTAAAGAAGTAAATTTTGAAATATTTAGTGAAGGAAAAGTAAAAAGCATGAATGGATCGAACTGTGTTCTTGCCAAATCCTATCTATGGATTTCATGCTCTACCTCCTGAGATATCAGTGCTACATTTTTAACCAGATTTTTTAGCAGTACTGGCCAAGTGCTTAAATCAACAGATTTCCGTATAAGGGGTTCAGGGTTCAGACCGGTGAAAAAAACTGGGCACAGTACTTCTAGGGGCGTGCCCGGAAGTATTGGACCCAATTTGTTTCTGTGTTTCTCTGTTAAAAGTCGCAGTCTACTGATTTCGTACATGTTTTCGAAGATAAAATTTGAACAGGGAAGAAATCAATATACTAAAAAAGGGGATTAAAAAGTACCTAAAAACCAAATATAAAAAAAGTAATCCTTAAAACTAAAGTGCTTTCAAGCTTTGCTTAGGGTAAAAGACCTAGAAGAACTTTTTAAAATTTTTCCAACAATGTCTTTCATTTGAAATCGTCATTCTTTTCCCAGCTACTGATGTGTATATATATAAGAAGCTATTGCATAAGAAATAGCCCATTTTTATGCACAGCTTGTCCTATAGAAAGTTGTCGAGTTTTCAGCTATGGGGTCCAACCATGCAGGACAGGGGTCCCGGGAGGCTTGAGCCTTGGCTGATGACCAACCAAGAGGAAGGGCCTTCCGACGGAGGTTCCTGGAGGGGCGATCCCTATGTCTTGCGTGCTTTCTGTCCCGTTTTTTCTTGATCTGTTGCTTCCTTTCGGGTCTTTCACAAATGGATATCTGTCAAAGACAAAATGGGTCCACTGTTTACCAGAGGTTCCATCGATGAAAGTCCCAGTAACATTTCGAGCAGAAACTTGCATACATTAAAAAGAACATGCTTGTGCACAATCAATTTACAAGTAGCACCCACTATTTACGAAAATATGGACTGTCGCGTTTGACACCAGCAAGTCCATACTAGAAACCGACACAGACAACTGAAAAAATATCAAGGGTAGTGTTAAATTCTATTTATCAAGACATGTAAGTTCATCAATACATCATATACAAGGGTTGACTTTTGTTGGCACGTGCAACACTATATTATTATTAATATTTTTTACCTAAACAAAAGAATGGTATTTAGAAAATTTTTCCAAGATTAAAGGAATAAGCTTCCTATGACTAGGATTAAGAAGAAAAAGCTCTTTTGAAGTAGTTTTCTCATTACAAAAATTGATTTTAAAGACACCTGTATAAATCTTTGGACATTTATCAAAAACAATGAAACTCTTTGAAGAATAGCTAATATCAGTAGCTCTCCTTGATCCAAAGTAAATATTTTATCATGCAGGATCTTTTGTCATTTTGTAAGTAATCAATCATTTTTATCAAAAATGGTATAAAAGCGATTCCTGTATCGCTTTGTCTTCTGTATCGACATAAAAATTATTAATCATAATTTTGCTTAGGCTAACGGAGCTTTTACTAGGTGATATCCACACGGCGAAGTGCACAGTTAACAAAAAAAGTAATGATAACATAGAGCAAGACATCTAAACTTTAAATCTACCTAAAATTCAAAACCGTCTCGCACTTTCAGACCTCTTATTGATATCAGGTTTACATTTATTATGTAGCTGAAAAGGTTAACCTGCATAAACATGAATAATAATAATAATAATAATAATAATAATATTAATAATAATAATAATAATAATAATAATAATAATTATTATTATTATTATTATTATTAATGTAAATCTCAGATATGTTTGTCTGGAAAGTTCTTTTGTTCTTTTATCTTTGAGAGCGGGTAACAACAAGTCACCAGGGGTCTCAAAGTTCCTTCTCCTGTTTCTCTAAAGAGACAAGACTTTTCGCAGTATCCTCCCTGTTTCAAGCAGTGCCGTTTTCTGAATAATTGCCATCTCAATCTTCACACCCATTTTCTCCATGTATCTTTCAAACTTGTTTGAAATGACTCCCAATGCTCCAATTACTACAGGTATCACCGTAACTTTATTCATTTGCCATACATGACCTATTTCTTCTCTCAACATTTGGTACTTTTCAATCTTTTCAAGTT
>RDPX01000220.1:1170545-1236850 GCA_003991215.1 Morbakka virulenta
TTATTATTATTATTATTATTTATTATTATTATTATTATTATTCAAACGCATTAATGGTTGGCTTCGTCTGGGCTCAAATACGAAACTAAAGGATACATCATCGCAGCTCAAGATTAGTGTCTCGATGGGCGAAAGTTTCATGTCAATGTCTTGAAAATCGCCCCAGGTCCTTTGTAGAATACATAATCAGCATAAAGAGACTATTGATCATATAGTGTCCGGTTGTTCCATACTGGCCCCAAAAGAATATCAAAGGTGCTATGAAAGAGTCGGTCAATATATCCACTGGATGTTATGTAAAGAGTTTGAATTCCGTCATGATAAATATTGGTATGAACCACTGTGTGTGACAGAGAACAGTTTTATCACAATGCCCTGGGACGTTAGTATCCAAACTGATAGAACTATTCAAGCAAACCGACCAGATATTGCCACTAAAGAACCATCAAGATAAGACTATTTCCTCATATATATGAGCATTCCTACTGATAGTAACACATCATTAAAGGCACTCACAAAACTTAGTGAATATAGGGAAATCTTAAAGGTGTGGCATTGCAAGACCATTACACTTCCTGTTGTCCTTGGGGCTCTAGGAATAAAAATGCACAGTATTACATAGACCGAATTCTTAGAAATCTCTCTCTTTCTGAAATAAAAAGATCAAACTTATGGGTACATCACACATCTTGCATAAAATTCTTTCTATCCAGATTGAGCTTCGTTATTCTTTCTGTTGCTTAAGGTCCCAGGGTGAGACTTGGCATGGATCGAATTCAAACAAAGCAAATTCAAAACATAAAATAATAATGATATAACAATCCCAACAACAATAATAATAACTAATCGCGAACATTCTAAAAAGGATAGGAACATAGCATGTGCATAGTTATTTTTTTATGGGATTCTTTGATGAAACATGATCTTTTATGATTTTTTTAAATACTATCAACATGTCAAACCAACCTCAGTAACAAATTTCTCTATTATCATTAGCAGATTTGGATATGGATTTCATCTTACAGGTAATTCTGTTGAAGTATTGGAGCTTTTGCCCTTTTTTGTACAAAATATTACTGTTTTCAAAATAACTTTTTTCAAGTTTTGAACCAAAAAAACATTTAAGAATAAGTACTATTTACCTGATATCCTGTACAATGTATTTTCTGCAGTGCGTTGCTGCAACTATTCTTCCAATTCTGAAAGAAGTGCTTGTGATCGGCTATTGTGATTACCCATTTCTTCCTTTTCATTTTCATTTCCTTCCTCATCTGATTATTTTATTTCCCTCCCTTATAACAATTCAACCGATTCAAAAACGGAAGAAGTATTCCTTCTAATGTCATTTTGTGAAAATTTTATAATTTAAGGCATGATAAACTAATCATTAAATACACTTTTTTTCGTGACCTTTTTATATATTATATATTACTTTTAAACCTTAATCTATTGGTATTTTTACCCAATTACAATGCGATGTAATAAATAGATCAACTATCATAGCTGTTTTTGTTTAAAAAATACAGTTGCAGCTTTCCAAAGCATACAGTAAATATCAAACCAATAAAATGCGGAACTATCGAAGACAAATGACTACAAGAAAATTCGATCTGCGTGCCAACTTCTTCTCCTTTAGCCGTCCTTTGTAATAGGTGCTCAGCCAAATAAAAATACCTTTTTTAATACAGTTTTAAAGAAGGGTTTCAATTAAACATTTTCATTTTCTTTAATTAAAATATGAAAAGGTGTCAACGAGGAAAGGTAATTTCCATATGATTTTAAGCAGAGCATAAGAGATTACCAATCTGACAGGCTACGAAGAAAGTTTTTAAGTGTTTGGTAGGTAAGTATAACTCCATTTAACCTTAACCAAATACGTGTTTTAAATATTGGCATTTAATCCTAAAAGCGTTCCTGCAATTACATGTTTTTAAAAGGGCTTTTAAAAGGGTACTTATATCTATAGGGTTTAATAAATTTTAAATATTAATGACACTCTTTTAATTGGATCTTTTCTTTCGGCTCTACTGTACATATAATAAAATCATTTAGTGCCTCGCTCTTTAGTTTTTCCTACGTATTTCCAAGAGGCATGCTCCACAAAGGCAACATCTATTATTTTTTCTAAATTTTATCAGAGAAATAGAAGATCATAATTCTGAAATCATACATGGATGATTCTGTTGACTCAAAACCCACAATTATAAGCACCATACACGGACCATAACCCAAAACATACTATAATAACATCAATTGCCAATAATTTTCAGTAACTGTCATTTCAGACAGGATTTTCCTCGATATAGGTCTCTCTGCCTAAGAAAGAGACAATGTGATCAAGAAGTTAAATTCTACTGCTTAGTTGTAAACGATTTCTTTGTTTGAACTGTAGTAGAGTCGTAATGGACGACAGAAACTTACTGGTACTCGAATACTATATATTTTGGTCAATCTTAAATTTACGAGCTGACGAAAAGAACATCAGAATACAGGGAGCTGATATTTCACAAAGTCTAAGGTTTTGGATGAATCTTGATTATGCCTTGTGTGGATATCCATTCCAATTTCATTGGGACGATGTTATTTTTTGTTTTGAGCTAATTTTTGTTGGTTAAGACTTTATGAAGACATATTAAAAGAATAATTTCAAAATAAAACCCTCTCAGAATTTATCAACATTGAGCTTAAACTTATAGTTGTCAGTGCTTTTATGACAAGTGTAATATTGACATTATACAACTGTATGAAGACACCCCCCCCCCGCACCCATTTTACTTTCTTTCTTTAGATTTATTTAAAGATATTTACTTGTTTATTATTAACAAATTGGTTTGAGGATAATACTTGATAGAATATTGGCAAAAGAACCCTTTCCTAAGAATTCGGTTTTTTGAAACACTTCATTTTATTTACTCTCATTAGCCGGTACCCATTTTGTCACAGGATGGTAAGCCAGTGATTAAAATTTTAAATATTCAGTAATTATTAAGAGCTAATCAAAGTGTACTGGCCGCAGGGTATTATTCACTTGGAAGTGGTACACGTGAATGAAAATCAATGCTATGCTAGGTAATTGATCATAGCTCATTTGAGTATCTTCGCTTTCTTCAGACGTATTTAGCTAAATTGTCCAATTTAAGCCCTATCGCTATTTTCTAAAAATAGGGTATTGATTTTGACTTTGTTTGTATCTTGAAATAGCTGGATGCAGTCAAAAACTGCCTTCGCCTTTTTCTTGTAAAAATTGCATTATGTCTTGGAGAGATTTCACGATCAGTAGCGCGAACATTTTCCTTCTTGTCAAGCATGTACACCAGCAGATCCAGTCTTAATGTGTAACGCTAGGTATTTTGTCGTTTGTGCTGAGCCAAAAACTGAATGTAACATAGCAACAAAACCCAATCAGTTTGACTTTTTGTCAATGTGAACAAAAAATATAAAAAGAGACACAATAAAAAATCTTAAAACACAATGCTTTAATGTGTGCTTTCTGTTACAAAATTACTGCAACTTTAAGACCAACTAGAGGATATATCACATAGCAGCACAATTTGTATCACCTGGAGAAGACGAACTTAAATCCATGTAGGGAAACATAAGATGGCTCCTGCACAAGAGGCTGTACTCAGTGTCAAAAATGTCCGGCATCTTGATGCTCTAAGCTGATGGTCACAAATCTAAAATATACTGGAGGTTATACTTCCAAGGACTATCTGACGACCAGTAATCTCAAAAGATCCAAAGACATTATGAAAGCAGTTTCATGGGAAAAACCCCAAACCAAAACTAAAATAAACTATCAACTATGAAACGACCATTGTTATTCCTATCTTCTTACTGAATAGTAAATATTTTCTTATTAATATAATCAGCTAAATTTGAGTTTGTTATTGGTTAAAGAATAACTACTGCTACAAACAGACAGCAAATCAGGGGACAGTGAAACCCCAAACCAGTTTTTCTTTTGTTAACCAATTTTTTTATTACAACTTAATAATTCACCTGCCAAAACTTTAATCTATAATTCCACAACTTCTCAGTAGGCTGGGTGGGAAACTGTAAGCGTTCTTGCTGTGGAAACGAACTTGCATCTAAATAAAGGATAAAACTGAGTATACGCAATACAATTAAACTTCTGCTTTCACTGACACGGATACCTAAAACAGAAGATTTAGGGGGTATCGTTTCAGTATTGAATCGCATGGCTACTTAATACAAAGAAAGCATGCAAAAGACATGTACGTCTATAGCGTCTAACTAAAAGAGAGTCGTAGACTGATTGGTTACCTTTGACAACAACTGTAGTCAATGCTCCAGCAATACTTAAAAGGGGGGTCTTCCGTTTCCATATTTAGGATATATTGGTACTTCCTATAATTTTCGTAAAATACACAGTAAATCATCAGGATTTTACACTTATAAAACCTCCGATTCACCTTAAGCTATGTAAAAAGATGAAAAACAATATTAATGATTGATTTAAGATGACTATCAGCTACATGTCTGAAAATACATACGGTAAAAGCTGAATAATCTCCTATTTTAAAGGTAAATATAAACAATGTACAGTAATTCTAAGGTCCTAGCAAAGGTCAAATTCCAATCCTCTGAATGCCTTCATTTCATCCAGAAATCTGACATCAATGTAGCAGAACTGGGGTGCACAGCCCATGTTGAGTTATCAGTGCTTGCCAATAGTCAAGTTCGATACCTCAACATAACTCAAGGCCGATTATCTATCCATCACTTAACTGGTGCTTTTTACGTATTTCAATAATACTTTACTCGTCTATTGAGGTTAAAATGAGTCTTGTGCCAGGAAATGTTCAAGATAGAGCAAATTATGATAATATTTTTAAAAGCCTTACCCTTATGGGGACGGCTGGGGAGGATAAAAAATACATACAGTTTCGGCCTAACAATACAATAAAATTTACCAGCAGAACTTTTTTTCTCCCAAAATTTATAATTGTGAAAACTAGCAAGAGGCTAGTCAACAAAAGTAGCATATGAAGAGTCATTAAAAAGTACCAGATGCTTTTCAGGGTGGTTTTGTTAAAACTAAGTGATGGAAAGGCGGTTCACATCAATTTAAAAATACAAGATGTGAAAAATAGGAAAAAGATTTTAATCGGTTTTAAATCTTATAGATTTTCTAAGAGTGTAATGACTCAGTTATTTTTAATATGTTGCCACTAGTTATATTTCCTGACGTTTTCTTAAGTGTCTGCTCACAAATGAATTTGACGTTGCAAGTAACAGAGTGACGAAGGATAGCAAGCTTTGCTAATAAAGACCAAGTCTTTTCAATGACCCTAAAATGAAATGCATGCGAAGGTTCTCTAGAAAATCTTCAAACTCCTCATCTATTTCCCAAGAAATTCCATTTCTTCTCCTTGTAAGGATATCGTTATTTAACAACGTTTTATAAATATCTATTTTATCTCCGGTGGTGTATTCTTGATTTTCAATTTTAAATCTCTTTAAGAAATCCTGGATCTTTGTAAATACTGCAGCTTTCTGTGTTAAGCCAATTTGATTCAGAGATGCTTCCGATTCTCCTCTATCTGATTTGAACTCTGAACCATAGTCCAGGTAGTTCCGACTAGCATTTCTTTCATGAATACGTGGATTCAGAGAGACTTGATTCAGAGTGGATTCGGGTTGGCTTAATAACTTAACGTCTGTCAAGCTACTGTTATCCCCTCCTTTGCAGCCATGCCAAACTCCTCCTTCAAATGTTAAGGGTTTTTTGTCGGTCTGTTCATTATCACACTTGCCATATTGCAATGGCATGTCAATGAAGTCTGAAGAAATGTTATTAACTTTAATCACAAAATCGTCAACACTTCTTTGATTGATAGTCTCCTTCTCACTATACGTGGTATTGTAATATTCTTCTTGAAAGATCAAATCTTTTGAACTATCACAAGAGAGATTTGTTACCTTCGACTGTGTTTTATTCTTACGTGTCGTCAACGTTTTATTGCATTTTAGGGGAGTTTTCTTTACATGAGAATCCATTTTCCTCTTAATTTTGTATCTGTTACTTCCCAGACTTGTAGTTCCAACAGTTTTAAAAATAGGAGGTATTTTCATATGTGATTCTCTAGGTATCATTAAATTTTGATTTTCATGAGTATTGTTATTTGTACGACGATGTTTTTGTTTATTTGTTTTATCTAAAGGGGATAAAATTCCATGACTGATTTTTTCCTGATGCCGAACAATATTTCCCTGCAGCTTCTCCTTATCCGAAGAACTTTTATTTATCTTTTTCTGTGGAAGAGGACTCGTCCTACTTTTAGGTTTGATAGCTGGAAGGTGAAACTTTTGCTGTTTCGATGGAATGCACTTTTTATTTGTCGTTGCTTTCTGAGGGACGTTGTTGAAGAATGGCAGGTGGCTTTGAGCCATTTTTTTTGACAACTCTTGTAGATAGAGACCTTGTGCTTTCTTTCACGTAACTTTACTTCACAAAAAGTTATCTGCTAAATATTAAAATCAAGGTTCCAATTTTATTATTCCTGAAAATATGGTTTGCATTGTTTTTTTAACAGATGTAGTTTTTCCACGTATTCCAGTTTATTGTGGTTCAATAAATGTTCAAATTTCCATTCCAAGAGCTACATTAAAATGTAATTTTTCACCTTGAAAAATTGTAAATTCGTTTCCGTCGTTTCAATGTTTATATTTATGTAACATTGTTATGATTAAAATCACAAATTCTAATTCCTCCTACCCCTAACATTTTGTTCTTTTAAATGACAAATCTCTTTTCGTATCTCTTTTTGTTTTGAATATAGCAGGTTGCTTTCACAGATTTGCATGCAGATTAGACATAGAACACGGATCGAAATTCTATTGTATTGCTTCATAAAATTTAAAGAACGTGACGTAACCTTCAAATCATGACATTGATTCCCAGTTTCTTTGGATTCCATTTTGAAACATTGTAAAACTTGAGCATCGAGGAAGATTTTAATACTAGTGACTATTCTCAGCAAAAATGTTGTCAAAATGATATTTATAAAAAAATGACATATTGTTGCATGAGTCTATTTCAAAAATTATATGTAATGTAAGTATCTCTATATTTCATTTATTGATAATGTTTTAGCTATTCATCAAAATTGTTACTATAGATACAGCAAAAGAATAACAAAGCAATTTTTATTTATCTGTATACGAAAATGATTGACACTCAGAATCGTCACAATATTTCTGAATTTGAACCTAAACACAAAAAGATTTTCCATATTACATAAGACAAAAATATATGGGTTTTACCATATGAAAATCCATGGTAATTCAAATAAAATGGCAGAGAGATAAATGTCCGAACATAATTGTTGCCTGTTGCTTGAGAATATGTCAAAGTAAGAATACAGTCCCTTCGAGCCTAAATTTGCAGAATTAAAGCCAAGTTTTATATTTCTGTAACTTATTTTCAAACTTTGAGAAAGTTGAGTCGCGATTTTCTTGTTAGCCCTATTCTTATAAATTAGTATCTATAAAATGTATACAAAATTTTTTAATAACTTACAATAAATTGGATGGATGGAGTGGAAATATTGAGTCAATTTTTTCACTATTGCATGTATCAGTTTTTAGATTTGCTTATGTAAAAAGCGAAAAGGTGGACAACTTTTGATTTCCATAGAATTTGCTGGAAGGTAATTACATTTCTGCATGGCTTCCTCTATGCTAGTGTGTTTTTTGTGTGCTAAATCCATATTAAAACAGTTTACTTTAAGACTTTGTAATATTATTCATGTTTAAATGCATGTCAGGGACTCTTTACTTAGATGAAAATTATTGTTATCAGGGGGATGACTCAGTAGACAACATTTTGCCTAGGCAGAGTAAAATTTCAGCTAGTGGTCTAGAATTATTTCTCAGTTAACGAGAAAGCGATCCAAGAAGGCTAGTACTTCAAATGTTACCTACCGAGCCACATTCTTTACCTTGATTAGCTTTCTTCCATATGAAGAGCTTATAACCTCTTTTATAAATGAATGTCAGCTGTCAAGATTATTATTTTGCTTCGAGTCTCATGAATATGTTCTTTTATGTTACTTAATATTGGGAAAGTTTGAAGCTCTCTCTGTCTACGTACTTTGGAATTCTGAGAACTAATTCTTCGTAGTTCTGCAAAAGATGGTCTCTTCCGTTTACTTAATATGGGAAAAGTCTGGAGTTCTCTTTTTTACGTACTTTGGAATTCCGAGACCTATTTCTTCGCAGTTCTCCTTTTGCAGAACTACGGAAAAATATTTCTTAATCTTTGTAAACAAAAATGGCAAGGCAAACTTGTAAAAATACACCAATGTTATGTGGAGAAGGTGTTGGAACCAGATTGAATTTGAGTTTCTTACGGATATTTTTGTATGTATTACATTTGAGGTTTTGAAATTATAGAGAAAGGTATAGAGAAATGAAACACTGAAATGGGTTTGTGTAAGTGATTTAAGGTTTAGGTGAATCTATTCTACTTAATTTTTAGTAACTCGAAGTTATATTCTTTAAAAATTTCTTTGCAGATTTGATAAAAAAATTCCATTGTCCACTAGTACCTTCTTTAAAAAACAATTAAATGGAATTTACACCATGTCGACCACAATGTTTTGCTTGTGTTCTGAAACAAAGAAGTCGAATACGTTTTAAAAACAAATCCTTTTTATTGAATGCCATATAAATTACCTATTACTTTTTCTTGTACTTGTTGTAGAATACAAAACTCTTTTATTACTTAGGTCTCATTGAAGCTTTAAATCTCATCTCTTTTTCTTTTAAAACCATAAACAAGTAAAATAAATTATACACCTGACGACATGGTAGCTTAGCAAGGGTATTAGTGTTGCTGTCAAGAGGTGCAGCCAGCTTAGGCATGGGTTATCGTGTCACTACAAGAAAATGAAACATTTAAAGTAACATACATAGTGACAGTAAGGTTTCAAAGTTGAACTTTGTATATATGTTGATATTTTTGCGACCTGTTTAAGTCTGCAAGGAAGTGACGTTACAGAAGATCAAGATTCCTGTATAATTGCAGATTTCTTACTAATGTAAATGGATGTAAGAGTAATGCCTTTTCTTATTAATCTTTCTTTCTTGCTGAAACACTTACGTCATGCGGTCTGGAGCCATTTCAACTGCTAGCAATAACAGTATCGACTTGAGATAAAAATATCACTTACAAGAGTGTTATAGAAGGCACTAGACCTTTTTACAAGTAGCCAGAGTACAACTTTGAGGTTTTTTCAGTCTTATTATAAGTGTAGAAAATAGAGATATTTTTTAGTATATACGCACGCGCGCTTGTTATCACGTAACGTATAATTAGCATATTTATCTGAACAGTTGTGATTGGTTTATTGTAGTGCGCATGCACGTTTTTTAACACGAGGCTTGTAACATATTTTAGATTTCAGACCCGCGAAAATTTTCATAAAAGGCAAATTATCTGTGTGATATTTTTTCTGGCTTTTTAAACTAAGCTTCCACGGCTTTTTTGCGTTACTTTTCAGATGTCAATTCAGAGATTTTAGTCCTGCACATCATTATCACCAATCTAAATTTATGATTTCTGGTAAAATACAAAGGAGCTTACATTATAGCCACCTGTAGCACGAGGCACCGTTGTCAGTACTGGTAGATTTTTGGGGTACGGCAGTAGCATCATTGAGAGTATGGCTGGACTTCTGCTTACACTACAAAAGAATTTTTGTCATTAGCGATACCTGCGGTTTCTCCGTTTGTTTCCTTCTTTTACTGAAACTGGTTCGATTATAAATTTTCTGTAGCTCAAGAATAATATTTATTTAAGAAAGATTTGTATATTCATTCGGCACTTAATAATTAGCAATACAAGTCTGAGTAGGCTTTGGGGTCACTCACATGCAGATTTTTGAGGTATAGGAAATATATATATATATATATATATATATATATATATATATATATATATATATATAGTATAGACGTAATTACTAGCTATTGACAGTGCTCAATAATATAAGAATATCAGAGCTGTCATATGGTGAACGACAAAAAAATCAACAAAACGTAACCTAAAACTGCCAGTTCCATGTTTTTCTGAAAACATCAAACTGACAGTTTTAAACTAAGTTTTGTTGGGGTTTTTTTTGTTCACATATATATATATAGCTATTGATATTTACAGGGGGAGATCAGAAGAATATTTTCTTGAGATCTGATTAATAATTTAAAGCTGCATCTGTTTGAACTATCGTCTATCGTCACATACGTCATCCCATCCAAAACATATTTGTCTTATATACATCTTGAGATGAAACTTTCTCAACTGCTAGAAAACATCTCATTGAATAGAAGTTGAAATTTTGTCTACTGTCAGATATCCTTCAAAGAGTACCATTTTGTGATTGCATAGAACTCTCCCTGAAGAAAATGGCATAAAACCTGAAAAGAAAAAAAATTAAAAGTACCACAGTTGTAAACAAAGACTGCCTTGAGTGAAAAACAAATAGTGCATTTAAAAAACTTGCTATGTATCTTCACAAATCACAAACGTAGCTAACCAAAGGGACCAATAGTTAGGATCTAAATTTAGAAAGCTAAATTATCCATGAGAATCTTGTTTACATTGCTCTCCATATCCTGAGATTTTCTAACTCTTCCCTGTCACAGTAAACCAGAAAGCTATGTATTCTTCTTGGCGTTTCAGCACTGCGGTTTTTCACTGACGCCTTCTGTTATGATGGATTTATTCTCTGAAATCAACGTCATTTGGGTTGGGAGCGTCAGTAGTATTTTTGAATTTGCATCTGTTAGTTTTTTGGTAGCTCCATCTTCACTTTTTCTTTTCTTGTTAGAAATGTCAATTTCGGTGTCACAAATTACATGTGGTGAACAGAAAATGAGATGTTTTGTACAGCCTAGCTCTTGTAGTTGAATGACATTCTGACAAAGCGAAACATAGGCTCTGGTCCTTACAGGATGTGTGACGTCGTTTGTAAAATTAAAAGGGATACTAGGAATGCAGCAACAAAGTTGTTCAAAAAATGTTATGGAAATACGACCACAAGACGAGCTCACACGAATGAAATGTTGAAGTTAAATGCTTTATTTAATGAAAAGATTGGGTAGAAAGTAAGAAAGTTGTATGATTTCAGAAAGATTAAAAACTGTGAATTTGCATCTCTTAAGATTAATGTAAATATGTATTTTTGTGTTTTATGCCAAAACTGGTAGGGGAAGGAAGGGGGAAGATGTGGGTTAGTAGATCGTTGGTAGGAAGTTGTGGGTTAGTAGATCAACATAAGTGGGGTATGGATAAAATGTTGCAAAAAATTGAACTTCATGAGTTCAAGAAAAACCAGTGTGTAGGTGTAAATAACAATGATGTTTTCAAAAAAACATGCCTAAATTGGGGAAGCAGGCCACGAAAAACCAACAAGTGTTTTTTTAAAGAAAAGAACAGATGGTAAGTTGAAAAACTGTCTTTTGTACATGAAAACACTTACTATTCCTTGTATGGGAGTGCAAGAAGTAACAAATGTTAAAGAAAAAATTATATATTATATTGTATTGTATTGTGTTGTATTTTATTATATTTTATTACTGTTTAACCCAAGGTCAGTACCAAGGTACGGGGGCTGAACTCCACGTTGAATGAGTGGTCAAGTCAACCTGCCATACAGAAACAGATTATCGCACATGGTAAGAGAGATTTAAAATTAGTATTCTCTTAAGTTTAGTCATGTGGCACACAAACAGCTTTCCCCATACTGGACGTTCCGGGTTCGAGCGTCAGTCAGTTCCCAGTAGTATCGTGCACATTTCGTTTATTCGTTATTTAGTGGCAAAGTGCCAGGAAAAAATCTGAAAAAAGAAAAAACCGTAAGTAAATAGATTTAAACGTACCGATAAAAATATTAGAAAAAAAAAGCAATCCTCGGGATTGAAGTGGCATTGATTGGCATTAATCCAGCATTGACTAGCGTAAACGAAGTAAATGAGAATTTTGGCTCAAACAGATGATCTGTTACAAACACAGCTAATAATGGGGGTGAGAATGTCAAAATGAGGTTGGAAGAGGTTATTACATTTGGCCAAACTGTCAGAACGTAGGAATTGTTAGATGTATCGAAAGTTAATCTTAGTCTATGGGAAAGGGAGACTGTGAAAGAACTGTGGAAAGACCATACCTTTGTTACCACTGAAGTAGAAGTTTTGAAATCTTGAAAAAGTCTTGAAAGATATTTAGTTTTCAGAAATGCCTAAAGAAGATGAAATAATTGGTGTTGATCCTTGTGGTTTTAATTACCTCTGGTATTTCGAGAGAGAAAAATATTAAAGAGAGGTAAGTCAGATGATCCTGTAGCTGTAAATTGTGCAAAGATCAACCATTAGTGCAGCCATACACGTTAGAGGCTTGAAGGACGTGTGTATGTGTGTCTCTGTATGTGTGTGGTTAAAGGAAACCTTTGTATAGCTCGTAAGGATTTGGTGGGAACTGAGGCCATTTCAAGAAGAGTTCTGTCACAGTATCCACAGAATGATTTTGATGATGCATGAAAAGTCTTGAGTATTGTGCAATTGTCTAATTTACAGATCTGAAAAGATGTACGATTAACCTTTGTACAGAAATTTTCGAGTAGCGTCTTTAAAACCTTTGACCATTGCTAGATGAGAACAAATAACAAAAACAGAAAATGTTATTTTACGATTGTAAACACCAGTTTCAGTTTTGTACAGGAGCGGTTGATTTCTCCTTGTACTCTATTGTATCCTGTAATTATTTTTTTGTTTTAATAACACCTGTTTTAAGAATGAGTTTTTCGTTCAGGCTTACCCTTCAAATATATACAAAATAATTGTAAGAATCAAGTTATCACTGATTGGCGAATGGATGAAGTGATTCATTTTCGTCCAATGTGTTTTGGGATATGAAATATTGCTAATCCTATCTCAATTGTCTTAGTGGGGATAAAGCTTTGGGCTTGGTCAAACAATTTTGATGTTTGTACTAATGAAAAAAGGAGAAAGGAAAGCTGCAAGATCAAAGAATTGCTGCACAAATTATCTAAAGGCCAAACGACTTGCAATCCTGATTTGTACCGAGTCTGGCAACTGAGATAAGTGGATAGTTTGTTATTATCTTATTCTGATTAAAACTGGAATGACGAAAACAACGATAAACGACGGCTACAACAGATATTGTAACATCATTATGAATTTTCTTTTCATAAAATATGGATTTTATAATGTCACAATAAAACGATTAACGGATAAGATAGGAAGTTTTGATTTCTTCTTTGTGTTTTCATATAAACGGTTTTAAAAAGCTTAAAAATACATATTTTCACATTACCTATGTATATGTTTATATATATATATATATATATATATATATATATATATATATATATATATATGTTTATTCAATGGCAGAGATAAACACTGGCATGTTCTTTTCACACATCGTCAAGCACTTCAAACACAAATATAACAAAATCTTTTATCAAAACACCCCGAAGAAAAGGTATTGTTGCACGACAAATGTCGCAAACATCAAAAAACGCCTCGCAATTGCCAAGAAAACGAGTACTGCCCGGTGAAATGAGACTGCCTAACAACATAGTATACAAAGCCGTGCTCTTCCATAAAAATATGAGGCATATCAGTTTATGCGAGGGAAAATTCAAAACCTGCTTTGACAACCATACAAGCTCATTTCGAAACGAAAGACAAGGAAATGACACTGGACTTTCCCCCAAAGCATCTAGCACTTGAAAGATAACAATAGAAGTATGGAGCCCACGCATCCCCTTACAAAAAATAACTCCAAAACGTTCCTTTTTTGCCTGGCATTAAAAGTTGCTATTGTACGCGCTGAACCAAATGGATTATTAAATAAATGTAGGTAACTCGTGAATAAATGTTGGCATAAGAACAAATATGCACTGAAATGAGGTTATCAAGGTACTCAAGATTTTTTGCTTCTTTTATTTTAAGCTGCTTTCAACCATAAAATCATTTTTCACACCCACGATAATTACCTCGTGCCTGTGTTTGAAACAGAGAAGTAAGTGCAATGGGAAAATACTGGCACACGAGCAACGAAGCTGACCTGCAGTTGTTTTTCTTGTCTCTTATTCTGCATCTTTTATGTAAACAAGAATGATGGCTGGGAGCCAGTCAATCCGTACAGTGTAAACAGAGACCACTGGTAGTTCGTCGAGGATATTTCATAAACACGTGTGGAGATTTAACCGTCCGCATCAACAAGCATTGCAATTACTGTACTTTCTGGGACAAAGTGCTGAGCTGGTATTACAATTAGGATTCCTGCTTCACAGGAAAAATGAAAGCACGGGGCGATGGAATTGATGCTTGATGCAAATTATATTGCTTGTTATCTTGATACCCTCCCGGTTTATATGCCAATGAATTTGACCAAACCATATCCCACTAGTTCCTTACAAGTCCATGTTAACGGGACACACAACTTAGCTGCAGCTCACGCTGTTTTTTGAACTTGAAGCTTGGTTGATAGTAAGTTCATGCAGTTTATCTAACAATCCTGAATTACAAGCAACTCACAAATCCCGCATTAGTTATAATTCAAATAAATCATTCACAGAACCCTACTGCAAGAATAAAATTACACGATAACGTGGAGGAAGTACACCACTTCATTGCCAATAACTTAAAAGCCAGTTATGGCCGACACATTGAAGAATGGCCTTTTCCTTGCTCGAAGGTAGGTTTACGACATGTTATTCCTAAATCCAGCTGTTTCGTGGCTTTCTTTTCATATGGGCTGCTTTCTGTGAAGCTCTTCTTCAGTAGTTGTCCATCCTTTCTGTAGCGACCCTTTATTTTTCTTGGAAAATGTATTTTTGGACCAAGGTGGAAACTTACAAGAAAACTTGACAAGCTGGACAATATGAAAAAACGAAGAAACGACACAACAAAAGAGACATGCGTTCTGTGTTGTGATGTG
Source organism: Morbakka virulenta (assembly GCA_003991215.1). Taxonomy (NCBI): domain Eukaryota; kingdom Metazoa; phylum Cnidaria; class Cubozoa; order Carybdeida; family Carukiidae; genus Morbakka; species Morbakka virulenta. The sequence goes on from RDPX01000220.1 coordinate 1,185,538, forward strand.
ACCAATAGCTTCAAGTCAATACATTGTTTAGCACGACGTGCAACAAAACGGTGGCGTTGCACAATTTTTCGAGAACCCCTACATACCATTGCAAGGTTATAAAGCAAAAGGTTAATACACATATGTACAAAATGTATTGTATACGTTCACATAAACATTTAAAAGTCCTTTATACATTATATATATGCATATATCTATAAGTCTAAAATTCTAAGAAAGTTCAGGGCTAACACTGATAGCAAAAAAAAAGTTAATTTACAAAAACGGTTACATTTGAGATTGATTTACCGTTTAATTTTTCAAGTTTAGAAGACACACATCAGTATGAATGAAGGAAATGCGAAAAGCTGTTAGCTTTTTGTCACATTACAATACCCTAAAAAGAACTATTGGAAAGGTGGGGATAATGTTGGTAAGTCATCTTATAATAAAGGTATCTACGGCCTGGGTTGTAAATAATCAAGAACAAAGAAGGTATCTTTATCAGGGGACGTTAACATATTTATCAACTTGTATATTTCCCTTTGTCTCAAATTCAAAAATGTGGTTTCCAGTCAAAACCTAATTTATATAATCTCATCGCATCATATCATATTATTGAAGGCTTTCGTGTAATAACACAATGTAACATAATTACCAAATCTCAGTATTACTGGAACACAACATTTTTTTCATAAACTCCGAGGGTTTTTTATATACTTTTAATTAAGAATCGAAAAACAGCATTTGTTATAACACCACAAACCTTCAAATTTAAGTCAAACGTGGCCTTAAGCATCACGAAAAAAATTCTTATTTGCTAAACAATTTAAGACCATTGCACTGTGGTTTTATGCTCTTTTCCAGCAAGGATATTAAATTAATATACGAAAGTGCTGCCCGCTACATAAGTGCTTACCACCCTTATGGGCCAGAAGAGAAAATATGATTCTATTCAAGATCAAGTCTTAATTCACCTGTCGCTTACTCAACAAAGACTTTAAACGGACCATGGACTTCTTTCATTGAATAAGCATGGAATAGAAGGCCAAGTTAAAGAAACCACAAACAAGAGCGTATTACCGGTTGAAACATACTGAAAACCAAATTTTAATTGCTGGCCCTGAGCAATTTCACAGATCTGATATGGTATAACAAAATAAAAACAGAAGAATCGGCACAAAAGGTATTTTCGAAATAACAGCAAAAACTACCCTCTTTCCCAAATCACGATTGAAAAATCACCCTTTGCTTGAAATTTGAGCAACAATGATTCCGCCTCATGATTTTTAAGCCTTAAATTGTTGTGATAGAGTTAACGTACAGTACTACCCGGAAAAATCAACTAGCATGTTAAGCACGTTTTCTTCTATTATCATTTTTATGGTTAAAATAGGATTTAATGTACTGTTGTCTGCACAACATCTTAAAAACATTAGTAAATTGGCAGCTGCTCACAATATCATAATATCACAATATCGTAGAGGTTTCTATTTACGCTTATCTTATCAATATTGGGCATGGGTTGCAAAAGGGCTTTTTGAAAATAAATCTTTTTTTCTCTATTTTTCTATTTGTCCTTTGCCTCCGCACTTTTCAAGTAATACTGTGGTTCACAGTTAGTGGAGAAGCCAGGACATCTGCAAGTTACATTTTAGCTATAAAAAAAGTTCACGTGTAACCTACTTACTCTAAGAAGTTTACCATCCTGTTCTCCAGAATTCCAGACACAAACTGCTATTACACTGGCCACTGAACAGACTGATAGTAAAAAAACAGTTACTACACTCCTCAAACGGTAATTGATTAAAAATACCGGTAGCTAACATTTTCAAACGAGGTAAGTTACGTGAAACCAAGGGCTATATACCATGAAAAGGTTCTTAACGTTACAAAGAACTTGCAAATGCTAAGCCTTCCAGTTTTAACAATCATTTACCCTAACCAATCCCACTTACCTCAAAATTTACTTCATTTTGTTTCGAAATAGCAAGGAAATTTTACTAAGGTCTTTTCTTGTCTTTCTGAGATTGTATTTTTCCATAAAAATAGAAATGTATTTCTTTTCATAAGTAAAATGGGTTATAACAGAAAATACACCTTTTCTGCATCGCTAATATTTCTTACAAGATACCCATGCATGTATTGTGCATGCCCCGAACGGGGCATCCGCAATACAAGCACATATCGAAGGTGGGTAAGATTATAAAGGTAATAGTCCGCCTCTTGTAACGGGTTAACCAAACGACAGGTAAGTGTGTGCATTCCTCATGGGTGGTTCATTACAAGAAATTAATAGCACTAAAATAATAACATACCATAAAATGTATCATGAACAAAATCCCTTTCAAAAAAATTAAAGCTAAATCTTTTTTTAAGCTACAACTCTGCCACTAAATACACATAAGAAAGAAATATACAGTCAAACGTGCTCAAGAGTATCCAACGACCTTTACTACGACTCCTTCTCATACCTTCGAATTAGGTTCTTTTTTCCTTCTTGGTTTTCTTAATGGGGTGACCACTGCCTTCACCGTCACCTCTAAACAGTGGTCTGGTTTAAGTCAAACGAATCTTTTACATTGACGACATGATTAAAAACTGGAAAATTGGGCAATTAACAATAGTTAATAGGAACAGTTATCCAAAAAGCTCTAAATATTGCGCATCATTTAATAAAAACCACCAGTCTGCACAAATATACACGACGCTTCGTTTATGAGAATGCTGTCATAGCAGGCTCTCATTTTCGGGTCATTTTTGTTGTTTCCTTGGAATAATTCATTCATAAAAGCTTGACTGTAATACTATCTTCATATCAGCTTCTTACCTAATAAACTCGAATGCAAAGTCAACTGCTACGTTGATAAATTTGGTATAATAAATGACAACCTTATTAATGTTGTATAGCTGTATCAATGATTAACAACAGCCAAACGACAGACTTTTTCATCGTGAAAGACTGCACAAACTGATTATTCTTTAATAAGTGGCTACTTAATAAATTAAGTGAGGTGACAATTCATGGTACCTGAGGCCAAGTACAACCGAGGGCTCGACGTGGACTACAAACATGGCAGTTCACACAATAAATAACAGAAAGTCATATCACAATCTGTGAGAAACCAGCTCTCTTAAGATGCAAAATTAGGGTGAAACACGCAGTGTTCAAATTAGTCTTAAACGCATTAGCAATAAGTAATAAGCAACAATGCTGAATATACCAGCACAAGAATACAAATACGGTTTCTTCTCTTGTTTTAACAAATGCTTAATAACAAGCGGACAACTGGGCTGTTGGTAAAATTATCTCTTCAAGGTCTCTGTGATGTGGAAGATACAAATGATAATATCTGACCTGCACCCACCCACCCCCTTCAATCCTGACATTCATATTGACACACAGTATTCTCAAACAATATTTCGACTCATAACACGACATGTTATCTAAAATACTAAATTATCCACATTATATTGACGCTATAAGAGTCTAATGTACAGGAGTTTCAAAACTTGTCCAAACATATTATCTTCGTGTATCGATAAAACCTGGGCGAAAATGGGGAAATGATGTATTAACATTAACGATATCTTAAATAAACTGTAAGCTACTTGTTGTTTCCCATCTCTGCTTATGACATTCCGCCAGATTTCAACACCTACTCCTTCAAATCCTCTTTTGAAGAGTATTTAGTATTATTTCCACTCAAAATAATCTTGGATAATCAAATTAAAGTTAATGTTTGTTAGAAATACAGCAAACAATTTACAAGGTAATCGACACTCGCCATAACCATTCACAACAAGGCCCAATAAAGAAAATGCCTACAATAAATAACGCGCCATTCATTAAATAAAAACGTACTAACATTTCAAAATGCTCTCTCACAATCATACCTCTCCCCTCATTACCCTGAAAAAAACCAACAAAAAGCCCTCCAAACGGCTTCTTGTGTCCTTTTAGAAAACCGGACTGGGATACAAGAACGGCATTTATTTGATTATCAATCGTTAGCTTACGTCAGCAAAAACAGAAGCAACAGCCACCAAAAAAATGCAAAATGAACTGTAAAAAAGTATTAGACTTATCCATCAATGCTATACACAAACTTTCTGGTTCTCCTTGTTTCAGGGCAGGGGCATCTTTTATAATGTGCCTGGTTAAAAAATTAATGCAGTAAAAGTCCTTCATAACAAAATGATTTTATGACCTCGGTTATCACCAAGTCGAAATTTTCTTCTTACTGTGTTAAACATAAATTTCCACGAAAAAAAAACCATCAAAAGGCAACAAAGCATTATTCCATTGGGCCACTACAATAGATTTTATCAAAACTTTGAGGGCATAAACACCTCTCATTTTCGTTAAAGAACCATGCTAGATATACAAGAAACAGAAAGTAAATGATTCACAGTGCGGGCCGTAATAAATCAGAAAGCTTTTATTTCCCTTCCAATCATGTTTTAGCACCTGTTTGGTTTATTTAAGGGTTGAAAACACGGCAAGACGTCAGAGATTTTCCAACAGACGATAAACGATATCCAGATAAAGTGAAAACAGCTGTACTTTACTACAGGGTGAAATACACTCCCTCTGGGGCTTGCAAACGGTTTTTGTTCACATTAATCAACGTACGTGTATGGCATGAAATGACATACTTTGCTGGCAACTTCAACTTAAACGTTTCTATACAAGCTTTATTTTATGAGAGCACATATATTTTTGAATATAAGTTAAAATAAAAGGGATTACAACTATCGGGCACTGTCTCGTCATAAGACATATTTTCGTTATGACTTAAGCCAAATCATGGTGTTCTAATGTTTTAATAACAAAAACTTGTAAATCGTTAATTTTAGGGGTTTGCGAGACATTTTATCTAACAGCACTCCTATTTTTACTTCTGGTACAGTATATCATTCATATTTGTGACCAAAAATCAATAAAAATGGACTTTGTAGCAAAAGTACCAAATTCGCATTGCTGTATAAACGAATGTTCTAGTGCTTGCCACGGGACACTGCCTCTATATCACTGATTATGGCCAACAACGACTCTGGACTGAAAACAGTCACTGTCAAAGCAGTAAAAAAAACATTTAATGTCGAGTCGGTAAGTGGCCAATGGGTAAACAATCAAAAATATACATGATACACAATATCAATATGCCAAGAAAAGCTTGGCATTTTATTCACCACTAGTAATTTTTGACCCTTAAATATAACCAAGTGAAACATCTCGTCATTATTACGTTCTAATTTTAAGGAAGAATTATTCCAAGTGCATCAGACTGATTTCTCGAACAATATATATCGGCTCGAACACAATCAGTTCTTATTCAAATGAATGTTGTATGCACCTACCAACCTTCTTTCGAAACTAGACTGACATCGGTAACAAAACCAAATGATAATTAACGACCGGAACAATGTTATTACGTACAGCAACTATATGCACGTATTCCCCACTGATGCGTATCCGAGCTGTCTTCAACTTCCGGTCAACATCTATGAGATTGCACAATATTTTCATTTTTATAACACATATATCCTCCTTCTACGGGTCACAATTTAAAAGGCTTCATCGTATTACATAATCCATGGTGATGATGATGGTATTACCAGTGAAAACGAGCAAAATTTTGTTTCCGTCTTCTATTCATTACGAAGTATGTTTGTCGGAATTATTTGGCCATGCAGACTTTTTAAAAACTGCTGACCAAAAATGAATTTATAACTTTTTATATGCACCATTCCTAAATACAATTTCAAACACAGCTTCCATCAATTAGGTCCCCATTCCCCACATTAAAATGCCCCCTTGGTGACGGTGAATATCCATCAAGTAGCTGAACTTTTTCGGCCGGAACCGATACATTTGAAGAATGACTATTGTCTTTATGCTTTCGTAGAAGCACAGAAGTCTTTAAAATGGACGGGGAATTCCCCGGCGTTTCTCTTGGTGTGTTTGCATTCATGCTTTTTCCACCAGAGATGAGTTTATGACGAAGTGATGGCGAATTCCGTAACAGTGACATAGAAAACTGACTTGTAACATTGTGGCACATTTCCCGGTGACATTCAAACCTCCTTTTCTTGTAGGATTCATCTGCATCTGTTAACCAGTACGTGATCTGAGTTCCTTTTCCCTATTAATGGAACAAACCGTACTTAGCAATGAAAACTTGGAAATGAATGTAAAGGCAAAAATATAGAACTTCGTCTGGGATGCAGACGGATATCAAGTAGGCTCCCGTAAATTGGTATGGCTACCAGAATTCGGGACAAAAATAATGAAAAAAACCCTACTTTCATCGTATCTTGTAAACAACAGGTCACGAACATCAGAAGTAGTGAAGATATAAAAAGTACAAAGTAACAGAGTCCACCGTAGCTAAAGATACGATTTCATTGGAGTTTATGTTAGATGGTGAATCGTTGTCTCCTATACCTAGTACCTCGACGTAAAAATTAAAAACCCTGTTCAATCAATAATCAATTAGTTACCACATATCATCATAGGGTGGAATACTGCAGAGCAGCGTCAACGATCATGGCTCTCCAGTCTCCTATCACCAATATTGATGAAAAGTTCTCTGCTGTCCTTCTTCAACCACTCCTTCAAGTTATCCATTAATGAATATCTAGGTCTTCCTCGTGTTTTAGTCCCTATGCAGTCCCCAGTTAAAATAGTGTTTTCTAAACCACCACTTCTCACAGTATGTCCTATGAATTTTAACTGTCTAGTTATTATTGTCTGTAAGAGCTCAGGTTTAGTTTCATGAAGAGACCTTCGCCACACTTCCTCATTAGAAATCCGATCTGACCACACTATATCCATCATACGACAAATGCACCATGTTTCTGCGTTTCTCAATCTGCGTTCTGAACACGATAACAAAGACCATGATTCGCAACCATATAACATAACTGACCATACCATACATTCATACATACATACATACATACATACATACCATAACACCACACGTAAAGCATTAATTGATCTCTCATGACGCCTCAAGATACACTGACTTTTAAATCTTAAATAAACAGTAAGCAATCAAATTCTAAACAATATTTCTTTAGTTCCTTGAAAAAATGACTAACATCATTGCCGTCAATATTATGGAAACATTAAAACGAATTCCAGTGATCACTTTGCATAAAAAGTTCCTCTTCCAATAATCACTTTGCATAAAAATTCGAGTTGAAAATGCCTAAAATTGTTTTTATTGTATCATTTTGCATTCTCAAAAGATGACGCGCCTATCAATAAACATATTAAAATGTTGATTGTTAAAAACTTGTTTGATAATATGGTAAATTATTCTATTTCACCACTATATTAAAGCAGAGTACTGGGGGGGAAATCATAGTGATAGTTGATACAGGAGGTATACTAATAAAAACTGTTAAAGTAATTTTTTCTTAACTGTTGTGAATAATTACTAAAGTCATTCTAAATGATGAATTTTGGTAGGGCGATAACGTCCCGAAAAAAAAAGATTATTTCCTTACATTATGTCTATCATACATGTGTTTTATCATCTATACTCATGTTTTTAGTATCGAGAACACAAAAACTACAGTTGACAACCAATTATTGTAGTCATCCTGCAAATAGTTGTGATTAAGAATATATATAAACATTTAAATGAAACAAAATTAACAATGAATAAATACAAAATAAATACAAAATAAATAAATACAAAATCATTAATAAATAAACAAACAAACAAATAAACAAATACATAAATTTCAAAAAATGGTGGTTTCGGCTGTTCAAATAACAGCTAAAAACATGGAAACACATTGCCGACCAAATAAAAGTTGTTTAGGCCAGGTCTATACCCATCGACATTGTGCCTTGGTTTAAAAATCGTTAAGGTATGACTTTTAAAAACGCCAGAAAAGATACCAAATCAGTTGGAAATTCAATAATCCAAGTTCAGAAATCCATTCAAGGAAAGCACAACTGCGACTTGAAAGTGCAGAAACAAAATAAGTACCTTAAGAAAGGTCTCTCCTCTTTCAACAGTTGTAAACCCTGTTATGATATCCAATGTTTCTTTGATTGATGAACTTATATGAATTCTTAAGGCTGTGAAAGACAAAAATAAATTGTCAGAATAAGCAAAATCTGTTAAACAAAACAATAACGCTTATACGGCTGACCCTTATGTCCGGCACTATCTGGGTCAGAAATTTTCAACCACAGTCCAACTTGTGTTATTGACCACCTCGTAATAGTGCCCAACTGTAACCAAGTTGACTTCTGAAACCTCCTGTGTAATAAAAAGCATCCACATGTCAGTTTTCAACCTTGTTGGAAACTGTTATCTTATGTGGATTATATTTTTTATCACAATCCACACTTGTATGAACCAAAATCTACTTACATGTTGGCTTCTATGCTTCCTTGTCAGATATCTAGATTATTACACATTAATAGCAAATTTAATACACTGAACACAAAGTAAATTTGAGGAAATGAATATGTCTGTGGGAATATAAGTACATACACGTGTGTGTGAAAAACGCTCATTTTATTGGATTCCAGCCTGAGATCATTGTTCACAGGTCTGATTGTGTCTTCTAAAAGCCCAAATAGTACCATCCAGTGCAAAAGCTGTCGTTTTTTCAAAGCCTCCTGGGTAAAAACTGGCTTTACGATTCTCACTTATCGGATAGTCGATATCTTCAAAAGTTCCGACAAATGTTAATACTGTTACATAACAAGGGCGTTACATGGCCATTCTTGTATCCATATCCGGTCCATGCTTCTGCCAGCCAACACCAGAATTTAAGGTATAGTGTAAAGGGAGGGCCAGCGGTGGATCTAGAGTTAACTAAGCTAAAGATATACATAAAAACTTCTCCACATAAATAGACAAAATTTACCCTTTAAAATTAGGGTAAACACAGCTGGTAACCTGCAGGATTCTATCTATATATACCCGCGTGGTGCACATGATTTAAAGTCGACAAAGAATAATACCGTCTTTAATGTCCATTGGTACAGCGGTAACACTGTAAACTAAATAAGTATTTTGACTATAATGGTGCAAATGCTAATATTTATAAGGATCCTAATGAAAAAGACTGATGGCATTTAGTACAAACTTTGATACCCTGTTTCATTTGTTTACCACTACTTCACTATTGTTTACCGTCCCAAAACCTTAATAATAACAAATTAATAAGTGACAGATTCCTGGAGAATTCGATTACCTCCAAATGGTGGTAGTTTTCTCCCTTTCGAATAAATGTCCACAAACTTTAGATCCAAAATAATGACAGGTCAACTACAAAATAGTGCAATCTCATTCTGTTTTAAAACCTTTTACCAGCGAAAAAGCAAAATCAAAACTCTGGCGTTAAAATACTTACGCTCTCCCGTTGATTCTAAGCGAGATGCAGTATTCACTGTATCTCCAAACAGACAATATCTGGGCATTGTTGTGCCAACAACTCCGGCAACCACGGCACCTATGAATAGGAAAGTACATACACAATTACAGCTCTGTAGTGCGTGGTACACAGTTTTAAAAAGTTCGCTAGCTTTCTTATAATATGAGCAGTCTCCCTACCCCCAAAAAGCACAAATTAGAGGCAAATCTAAAACTACTGATTTAGAATTAACGCGACAAAAGTCACAAGCACGATCTTGACAAGTACACAGCTTTCTAGTTAAATACTTCCAATATAAATATTCTGTCCCTAACGATTAGTGCACCCCAAAGTCGTGCACATTTTTTCACTAACAATATGTTAAGTAGGGTAACTTTATTAAGACTGGAAAAGAAGAAGCCACTATTACACATGGTGTCGTTTTCACCACCGTTAAATACGCCAATAAAAATACTTAATTCTCAACAAATTATTATTAGTCGGGGGCGTTGAAATCATGCTCATTAAAGTTCACGAAACGGTCTTCGTTACAGTTTTCATTTTGCATATTTAGCGGTTGAGAGGGGTTGAGAGTGGTTGAGTGTCATTCGAAAACAATTGCGTTATGCAAGGCTGGTATGGAGCTTAACCGTTACCTGGACCTGATATCTTCTTGGGCTTTGTGCCCGCCAATAAAATTCAACCCAAAGATAATAAAACATGTTTTTACTTTCAATAATTATTAGCTATTTATGCAAAAGACGTAATAATTGTACCTGAATGAAGTCCAACACGAAGAAGCAATTGCTTGTCTTTCTTGTGGCTAATTTTAAATGTTTTGATTGCATCAAGAATGTGCAAAGACATCAGCGCGATTTCTCTAGCATGGTGCTTCCCGTTTGGAATGGGAAGACCTGATACCACCATGTAGGCATCACCAATGGTTTCAACCTTTTTCCAAACAAAAAAAGCGATATCAAAAACAGTTAGAAAAACTTTGATAACGAGCATGGTCCTCGAAGAAAATAATTAAGAAAAACACACGCCTTAAGCACTACTTGACAACCGAGCTACGCCGTACGGAGAGAAAGGAGAGAGAGAGGCAATTATAAATTTCCCTTTACTAATATTAACAACTTATTTATACATACTATTATATATATATATTAATATATATAAACACAAATAAAACTGAAATAAGAACTAGAGGCTTTGTGTATCTATACAGTAATGTGGCATTTTTCTGCAATGTAGCAATATAGGTCTCGTTTTCAAACTTTAAATCACTTCTGATTTAAATGGCCTCAGCCAATGCCAGGCTCTTTTCCTCGCACAAACTTAACTGGATATATTTGGAAAGGCCACCCAAAATCCTTGACAATTTAACTTATCCTCACAGCAAAATACCATAAGCGCGACTTTTTTCACAATAGTTACTGCTGTTGCTATTGGCCACAAGGTCACCTCAGCCACCACAGCGAACGTGAAAAAACCCTCAGCTTTCCAGATAGGGCAGTCCATTAATCATAAGAATGATCCAAAATACAGTTATTTAACATTGCCGTTGTGATAGCAAAAACTACAGAGCAACTCAGATTTGGCTATTGGTTAGCATTGGGCTCTATAACCAAACATTGAAAATAAACAACAACGAAAGACATATGAAAGAAACAAGAGTATTACTGTAGTTCCGTCATCCAAATACGGTCAGCTTCTAGAGTTGAGAGACATTTGATATGCCAATACACTTATTACGAAGCCGAGAAAGAAAGTGATCAGCGACAGATAGTTACAGGAGATGAATATTGTTATGGATATCAATAATATCTGCTGCGAATAGCTTCGTAAATTCTCCTATCTACATAGTCCCTTATATTGAGTCACTTCAGCTCAGTCTGGGAAGTTCACAACCTCCCCTCCCTCCAAGGTTTGATAGGGAAAAACCCTTCTCCACTCGTAAATGTAGAAATACAACAAAAGAATGATCATTGCGAGGTGTAACCTGCTAGTAAGTTCCAACATAAGTACCTCTCTAAAAATTTATACCTTATTACTAAATCTGTGTTTAATTTACGGCATCAAAATCACTCAAGTATACCTATTTTTTTCAGTTTACCTTGTCATAAAATGTTAAATTCTTTCTCGTTTTCTCGTTTTTGTTTTTTTTGCTTTTTAGGTTTTTCTGTTTTCTTTTTACATTGTGTTTTTTTAATGTCTCCCAATAGGGACAATTATACCAGGCAACATTCAGAACCACGAAAAATACAGTCTTTATGAAAAACCAAAATGCTATGGAAGTGATTATCGCAAAAGATACAATAAAAAATACTATATTTTTACATTATATCTTCAGGGGTGAAGTTAACGTGGTTTCAAGTTTTCCGAGGAGTTTGTGGGCAAAAATGGATAAAATCAGGTATTTAAAAATCATGGGCTATTGAAATGTCGAATCGTACATAATTTTCTCCATACTTCAAGCATGGACAAGTTTTTAAAAGGTTTAAACAGGCGATTGTCTGTTTCAATAAAAAGGTTTAATGCCTTTATTGCGAAATGCCTTTCTGGCTTATTTATGAATTTCTATAAGGCGTGCAACTAATACTGGAGAGCAATGAAGTGCAGTTAGGATTACCAACAACAAAAATGGATTTGTGAAGTTTTCAAGAAAACTGTTGCTTAAAAGTAGCTTCTGTTGTCGAGAAAAAAAATAGCGGCAAAAAACAAACAATGGGGAAAATAATGTAGTTAGCTACTAAATTGAAGCAGTTAAAGAGAGCTGGTTAGTGTGCCCACACCACTACCATCACTGAAACGATCTCCACCAACACTATTAGCACAATTATCATAATCACCATAACCACTTTCCTCGTCCTTATTATCGTCATCATCATCATCATCAGCAGCAGCAGCAGCAGCAGCAGCAGCAGAAGTTTTCATTCCATGGTGGTTTCATGTATGCAAGAATTAGAGTGTTTGCAATGACCGAAATATGTCAGGTAAGGATTCCCTGGCATCAAGAAAAATTTATTGGAGTAAAAATAACAGCAGTTCAGTTAGAAAACAACATCATCGTCTGTCAAAAGAGATTTTTCTTGCAAATCTGAATCAAGTGAACATTTTCTAGCTTTCGTACGCTGTAAAATCAGGTGCGATTACGTGCAATAATTGTGAAGAAATGTCAAGAATTTTTAATAACCAAAAACATAATTCAAATAAAAATACTGGGTAATTAAATAAGTTAGTAGAAATTCAATAGTAATCAGTCATTTATGTTCTGGATTAATCCTACAAAGGCCTATATCTTAATGGTTTAATACTAAAAAAAAGTCCGTGCGAAATTTTATTAAAAGGCTGACACTGGTGCGTTTTGTCCCAAAGCCTTGCTAATTGTGACCAGACTTTCCTTTCAATAGATGTAGATTCTGTACAGGCAGCTCAATGGTTCAAATTTTTGTTTATTTTATGGGCATCGTTCCTCGTTGTTCTTTCAAAGCACACTAAAATCGCGGCACTGCTATCTTGAAGAACCGGATTTATTTATTTCCTGTCTTAGTGCAAGTACTCACTACGTTCAACCAACTAAGAGTGATAACTTGCCACAAACTTTCGAATGGAAGTCATACTATTTTTCTGCTAAGTCGCTGCAAAAATTAACATGAATACCCAATTTAAGAGGCAGAAATCCGTCATACCTTATAAACATCATAAGCCTGAATTATGTCATCAAAGAGTGTGTATAAATCATTCAAAAGATTCACAACCTAAAACAGAGAGAGGAATTTCATTTTATCTTCACAAATGAAATTAAGAAAACAAAAATCATGCGGCAAAGATTATTGACGAGACATAACAAGGAGCAAAAGTCATTGTTCCCTGACAACTCAAAAAGTCACCCAAAAACAGACGCCAATTTCACTTGCTACTACTTCACTCAGGTCACAAATGTAGATTAAAGTTTTGTTCTGTGTGGGAATCACAAAGGAAACATTACACCTGTGTTCAAACATTTTCAGGGTCTCCCCTGATTCACATTTCAAAGTAAAAATTAGTAAGTGCTCCCCTGTCTGGGATTCTCTCTCTTAACAGGAATCAATACGAGTAAACATTTTATCCACTTCACTGTTTCTTTTCCAGCTGATGATATCACTTAAAATTCGAGAAATACCTTTTATTTGCCTTGCTTCTATTACAAAATAATATTTTTTTATAAAAAATACTCAAGTCCATATGCACAATGAATTCTACCACTTTTTCTGTTTATATAGTTGTGTAGTCCGGTTTTCAATTTAAGAAAACCGGGCAACTAATTTAATTCGCCCGTACAGCACCAATATAAAAAGGTCAATATATCTAATAAAATATACAATATACCACTTTCTTGTGTAAGGGATACATAAAAGAACCGAATTCTGTTCAAAAGTTATGATTGCTATTGCTTTAGCACATAAAGAGTGCTATCAACTAATAAATAGTTATCTAGCTAGCTATATAAATAGCAAGCTAGTGAGATGGATAGGGTGAAGATAAATAAATAAATAAATAATGAATAAACAAATGAGAAAAAATAAACAAACAAGAAATCAAACACCTCGTCACATTCGTCAAGTACTGAACAGCATAAACTGCAAGACCTGCTTCAAACCTTTAAACTACAGCTTACTCCCAGTTATGTAAGGATGAAGAAAGTTTTGTTTATTGATATCTAAGATTACATGACTACGACTAACTAATTCTCTCAGTGCAAAACCAAGTCCATGGCCAGTTGTAAATTGCTGATTATCGCAAGTGAAAAGCCAATTGGTGATTAAACAACTATCTATGTCTACCCAATTCAAATGTACTCTTTCGGCAATCGGTCCGTTGTACATTTCCGTTTGGCATTTCAAAGAATATTGACTTTTACACTTGACCAGAGGTATTTTACGCCAAACGTATAATAAACTGTGTCTACCCGCATCTTTCTTCTTGTATATTGGTTAATCTACAAACCATAATTATATTATGTATATAAATATATATACAAAAATATGTAACTATAATACAAGTGACAATGTTACAAACAACGAGTGCAAAGTACGCCAATGTACGGAGCAATATAAAGTGTTGGCAATAAAAACACTTGTGTTCTTCTAAGACCAGCACAACTCAGTAATAGTATATTGTTCTCTTTGTAAGGGGCCTGATCATTTATGCTTGATTGCACTCTCACACAAAGTTGTGTCATAATGTGGCCCTCTTATCACTGAAAATCCGGCACCTAGTACATACATTAGGCATGTAACATCATAATTACACCACTATCACGTTAATGAATAGCATTAAATAACAGTACCATCACTCCTTAAGTTTCAGCCAAACAAAAATAACACTGTCGATGATAGTTTTAAAAATCTGAGGATGAAACTCTCAGTAAGGCATACAATACGTACGTCTCTGTGTATGCTTCTTAGTGTGTATGTGTTGGCATTATAAACTGGGGATTTATTTGTCAACTTTGACTCACTGCATCATATANACAAACCATAATATTATTATGTAAAAAAAAATATAAAAAAAAATAGCTAACTGAAATACAAGTGACAAGGTTACAAACAACGAGTTCAAAGTACGCCAATGTACGGAGAAATATAAAGTGTTGGCAATAAAAACACTTGTGTTCTTCTAAGACCAGCACAACTCAGTAATAGTATATTGTTCTCTTTGTAAGGGGCCTGATCATTTATGCTTGATTGCACTCTCACACAAAGTTGTGTCATAATGTGGCCCTCTTATCACTGAAAATCCGGCACCTAGTACATACATTAGGCATGTAACATCATAATTACACCACTATCACGTTAATGAATAGCATTAAATAACAGTACCATCACTCCTTAAGTTTCAGCCAAACAAAAATAACACTGTCGATGATAGTTTTAAAAATCTGAGGATGAAACTCTCAGTAAGGCATACAATACGTACGTCTCTGTGTATGCTTCTTAGTGTGTATGTGTTGGCATTATAAACTGGGGATTTATTTGTCAACTTTGACTCACTGCATCATATATTATTTGGCATCCAGAATCTACGATTTAGCGTCTGGAATCTGGGTAAATACTAGCAGGGCTTACTTAAAATGTTAAATAATAGAAAAAATTACCTGCATAGGTGTACTTTCTGCACAAATTGATGTAAATCCTACAATATCGCTAAAATATATGGAGACTTCTTGAAACATTTCTGCTTCTACTTCTTTTCCTTTTTTTAACTGCTTGGCCACTGACTTCGGCAACATTCTTTCCAACAACGCTTCAGTCCGTCGTTTCTCGTCTAAGAGTTCTCCTGTCTTATGCTCTACCAGCTCCTCCAGGTGGTCCGTGTATTTTTCCATCATATAAATCATATTATCAAATATATTTGTTTTCCTATCAACAGATACAAGATTTTATTAAACTGATTATTTCAAATTGTTACTATCTGTTGCACAATTAGAGTTAGAATTAGTCAAACACTATTGTAATGGACAAAAATTGTTTTGTTGAAAAAATGTACTTAAACAGCAGTTTTATGATCCACTTTAAACATTTCACTATGATTAGGAAATAAAATTGAAAATTGTGAAAATACAAAAAAATCCACGATGACAAAATGTAATCTTGAAAACACAAGACAGGTATGGCGCACTATTGACCTTTTAATGACCCGTACCTAATCACTTTAGTAAACTGACGATGAGATAAGTATCTCAAGAAACGTAGCTCAGCAAGAGCTCATGACTTGTGACATAATAAAGCTCTAATATCTAAGACCATGAAACCTGTTATCATCATTTCATCAGTTTAATATGTTCTTTAGTAATGCTTTAAAAAGCATCATTTGGCAACGCATGCAATGCCTCGAATACAAAGCTGCAAAATAAAGATAAAATTCAGGCATGATTGGGATACGTGCCAACATCTACTTACAATCCATTCGCTTTCATCATTGATTCGATTTCCTTCCTCAGCTCAGCAAATGGTGGCCTGTCATCCGGATTTTCATCCCAACACTTTTTCATTAGATCCCTTAGACCTTCTGCTTTATCAATAAGATGGGGAACATTGGGACGAAGAGGTGGCGTTTCCCCGTTGCGAACTCTTTCCACAACATCTTGAACCTCAAAAAAAGTACCACTCCAAGGCCCTTCTCTGGTGTGGCACTCTTGAAGAAGAATACCAAAACTATACACATCACCTTTTTGGCTGCCCCTAGGAGGAGGATTTGTCAGCCGCAACAGTTCTGGTGCTCTCCAAAGCAAGTTCTTATAGATTTCATATCTACCAATATTTGATGTATCCTGTTTTGCTTTAAATCCATGCAGACCGAAATCTGTAATTTTCAACACCCAGCGACTGTCAATAACACAATTTGAAGACTTAAGGCTCCCGTGTGATTTTATGTCGGTCGAATGCAGATAAGCCATGCCCTAAAAAGAGAAGTCCAATATTCAAAAACACAGTAAAAATCTAGAAGTTCTATTTCAACTGTAAATCAAAAGTGTGTTTAAGGTTATTCTGACGTATTACCAAACCAATACAAAACAAACAAATAACCCAGAAGACAAAAAATTTCTCTGCTAAAAACTGCAACGGAACTAAGAAAAGTACTGAATACCTAAAGCCAAGGGACTTGTCCTGTTATCCAGCATTTAACCGGCAGTCAACGTTAATGGCGAGTGAACAGTGAAGAAGAAGAAGAACAACAACAACAATAATAATAATAATTTCTACGATATTGTTTGACTAGCGAGAACAACAAAATTAGTGTCTCTGCGTCAAATGTTTATCTGGTGAATCTTCACTGTTCACTGTTCCTTTCTTCGTGTAGTAGCTTGCATCTTTCTCGCCATATGATATTTGCATTTATCATGTTCGACACTCCGCACCATTTCATTGTTGTTTTTGCTTCATCGTTTGACAGACCTAATCTTTTAAAACATATTCTAACTTTATTGTGTACTGAACCAAGTGATCCAAAACATAGCACATTTATGTTTGCCTTTATCCCGTTCTGCTCAAGAATTCTAATTAACTCTTTATATTTCTCTGTTTTTCCTATGTACGATTGCTCCATGTACATATCAAAACAAACTGTTATTTCAATGATTTCACATTCTTGTCCATTCTCTTTCAATTCGACTATGTCTGGCTTTCTGCCGCTTATTTGTTCAATGTCATTTCGGAATGCTGGAAAAACAGTATTTGCCATTTTATTTACGAATACATGTGATGTTGGATTTGATTTTCGTATTTTTTCACTTACTGTGTTGACAATTCGGTCGTGTCGCCGAGAGTATAAATCTTTGAATTTTCTGCACGAACTCAGTAAATGAGCAACTGACTCAATGCTATGGTTGCATAATGTGCATCTCTTTTGATGTTCTTTATTCCACATATTGATTATTTGATTACATGGAAGTTGATTCATTCTTGCACGTACTATAAATACAACAAGCCTATCAGATAGCTTCCATCCATAGTAAATTTGGTGTGATATTTTCTTTTCTATGTTCTCCATTTTGATGAAATTACCTTGCATTCTTAGTTCTAAACATTCTAATAGATCAATCCTTTCAAATTCTTTTTCAATTTCTTGTTTAAGGTTTCTCTGATTTATCTCTCTCCCACCAACTAAAATAATAGCACTATCCCCTTTGTATACTACCTTTCCTTTCATTTTATTTACATGGTGAAGCAAATCTGGCCAGTCTGAATTACCCCCATAAGTTTTTCTTTTCATTAGCCTGTTGTTGTTGTCCAGCTCATATCCTAAAAAATTATTTTCTTCATTTGTCATTTTAACTCCCCTAGATCTCATGTCAAGTTTTAAAGATTCTCTAGCGACATGTTGAATGTTACTATCATCATGATTCAGCATTTTCATCAAATGAGCAATGCGTGTTGCTCTGTATACGTTCGATGGTTTCTTGATACCCAATCCTCCTTGTAACCTGCTTATGTAAAATGTCTTATCTGTTGTCTTTGGATACAAGTTAAACATTTTCTTGACGGTGGTGCTAATTTTGGAATCCATTTCTTCAAGTTGCTTTTCTTCTAACTTACTGTTGTCAAAATGGTGTAATATCTTAGCTAAGGCCATATTGTTAAAGGCACTCATTTTTAATGGTACTGGGAGGGAACAAGATTCTATTTTGTCAATAATATTTTTGAAATCTTCAATAAATTCTTTAATTTGTTTCTCATCTTCCCCTGCAACAGTTAAGGACTTTCCAAGGTATTTGTACCCCTCATTTCTTTTATATACTTTAATCTTTTCTCCTTGAACTTTTAAAGTAGGTTTCCTATCATTTTTACCTTTGTACCAATTGTTTCCTGATCTTCTTTAATAGAATAATGCACATTTACATGTTTTCACATTTAGTCCGGCTCTGCTGAACAATGGTTCAGAGGCCTGTATCATTTCAATCAGCATATTATAATCATAGGCTATTAACGCTATGTCATCAGCGTACGCTTGAATCGGAAGGGGTCTTATTTTCTTTTCATTCTCAATGGTTAGGGTAGTTAAAGCATAATAATAATAATAATAATAATATTGATAATAATAATAATAATGCTAATAATAATTGTGTCAAAACTGTGGCATTCAACAAAGCTTGATATATCAAAGATAACATCAAGTCAAAAATAGGGGTTATTGGGGGAGTAAATATTGCAGCAGGAGTAACATCACATGAATATACGAGTAAAGTAAAAGGGGGCTTGGAAAAACAATGGTAGGAAAAGCAAATGTATGGACAATTGACTAGGAATGAAGATATGATTGCCTGGAAAAAAAGGTTGTCGTGGTTCAGAAAGGGAGACCTAAAAGGTTACATGGAAGCATTAATGTGGAGTGTACAGAGAAGTCTCTGCGGTCTAATTACACAAAGCACTACATTGACATGACAAGCGATACGTCGTTACGCAGAATGTGCGGTGACAAGGGAGAAACAATAAGTCATCGGGTGGGCGAATGTGCCACACTTGCAGAAAGAGAATATTGAAGACATGACAATGTACCAAAGAATATTCATTGGTTCTTAGTGTTAAAGTGCGGATTTGAAAGGGCCACAAAATGGTACGAACAGAAGCATGGAAAAGTTGTTGAGAATCAAGAGTTGGTGTTATGAGAGTTTATAATTCAGTGTGATAGTACTATTCAAGCAAGAGGACCAGACATGACTGAGGTTGACAAGAAACAGAAGAAAGTAAAGATTACCGATATTGCAATTCCGGGTGACTGTAGAATTAAGACAAAGAACAAAAAAAGATCGAGAAGTATGAACAATTCAAGGAAGAAAATGGATGTTGTGCTGTGGAATATTAAGGTTACAGTAATCCCTGTTGTGATTGACACACTAGAATGCATATCACAATGCTTCCGAAGTTAAAAGGAAAAATTTGAAATTGATGTCAAGTTAAAAGTGGTACAAAAGACAGTAATCTTTGGAACAGGGAGGATTCAAAGAAAGGCATTATCTGTACAAGCAACAAGGCATGACAAGGTGGGTCCTTTATCAGCTTGTTGCCGATTGTTTTCTTCTTACCCAGACCAATCAGCATTCTGATTTTTGTAAACAAATAAATAAGCCGTAATAATGACAATAACAATGATGATTAACCCACCAATGACGTCACGTGCTGTTCGTTATAGATTCTTACCATATTGCATGCATTTACTAATGATCCATGCGTCTGGCTTACCCTTCTCGACTGGATGTTGGGTGTTTTGTACAATACCCCTGCATCAATTTGATGACACGGCACCTCAACGACGACGACAACAACAACAATAATAATAATAAAAATTTTAAAAAAAAATAAAAAATAAAAATAAAAATAACAAAAATAATAATAATAATAACGTAAATGAGTTGATATTTATGCATACATACCTTAACAATATCGTATATCAAGGACAGCAGAAACAATGTATCCAGCTTGATCTGCTCATTTTCCAATACATCCTACAAACGGCAAAGCAAAGACATAACTAAGACAAATGCAAATGCATCTACTTTCTTAACGTTTAGACCATAATTACCATTGAAGCTTTTCAAAAGAGTTTTACTTAAATTTCCCGGTTAGTTTCTACTGTTGTCATTTCTGAGATGTTTTCTCCTTTTGGCGCAATGAAACTATCTAACACCGAGTTTGGCTGGCGTCAGAACACCTGGTCTTAAAATCTTTCATTACAAAAATTAACCACAATACGTCCACCAATGTTTGACATGATTAAGTCACTTAAACTAAAAAAACAGGGGCTTGGATTAAAAAAACACAATCTTAAGGAACTGTTACCAAAAAAGGCCAAAAAGTTTCAAACACACACACACACACAAAACAATAAAGAATGTAGTACCATTCAGAGCGTGTATAAAATGAGGATGGTGGGTATGTAATTGTGACAGTCATGGTTGCAAAAATAATCAAGTGAAGATCAGGTAGCTCAAGTTTAAGCTAATGTGGCCATGATAGGTATAGGCGCTGCTTGTAATCCAGAATTCGATGCAAATATAGTTTTCATTTTTCTACAAACACTTTGCAATTATAACAATTTAACGTTTCCGGGTTGCTATCACAGTAAACGGCTGAAAATCCTTGACTTATTTTCTAGTGAGTAACCCTTTGCATTATTAATGGTTTATCACCTTCTTTAACGTGGAGGTGAATAAAAATATATATATTGACTTAAGTTGCACTGAACTGGTTTCCAATTCCACGGGTTTTCATTACCAAACACTGCGCTGGTACTCGTATTACATTTTTACTCCCCGTCCAATTTATTTGCAAGTTGAGCATTGGAAGTGATCCTAACCTCAAAATTTTTTAAGTTTCCAGTTTTTTCAGTCTTCCTGGACATAAAAAAATGACCAAAGCCAATTTTATTTATTGAAACGGCACAATTCGTGAAAACAAAATAATAAAGAACATATTTTCATCATTTCAATGAATTTACAATTGCACTTTTGCCATTTTAGACAGCTTCAAGAATTTTGGCTAAATTACAAAAACATTTTAAGCAATATAGTTCTTAACAAATTATTAGACTCTTCATTTATCCTTTCCGTCTACTTTTCTAAAGAGCTCCTTGCATTATCAGTGGTCTGTACTGCTATTCAGGGTAAAGTATATTTCTCATCCAAATCATTTCCAAAGATCGCCTTTGATAGCCACAAACGTTGGATCAACTCCAGTTTGGGGTAAATAATATTTTTCAAGTTGTACGATAATTCAAAGCCCTTTCTCAATCATTTTTATCTGAATTTAATAATTCATATTTCAGCAATGAACGTATTATGAGCTTTCGGCTAAACACTTGTTAGCATCTGTTTTTTGCAAATTAGTTTTGTTATCGATTTTTATCAATTCTCTGAAAATCAGTTTTGCATCAGTCGTTTATCAAGTAATGTTTTCGGACATCGTGGTGAATGCCCCACACTAAAACGAAACGTTTTTTGGTATTCCTCTTTGTAGTGCGCATTACATGCACACTATTAAAAAAATGGTATTTGTACTTGTCAAAAACTCGGTAAAAATGTAAAAATAATAGTTAGTGTGATTATAACAAACCACAAACTCCACAAAACTTTTAAAAGTAAGATGAGCCACGTGTCCAGATTTTAAATCTCGTGTTCTTGAAACCACTAACTTTTTTTCAGGCCTTATGCTGTGTTAATACTACAACAGTTGTTCCCCAGAAGTCACACCTTTATGGCATTAAGATTTATCGACGCCATTTCACCTTCCAATTCAGCAGCAGGGGCCGAGTGGTATAATCAAGAGCTTACCATACACGAGGTTCCCGGATTGACCCTAAGCCACTTCTATGGATGTACTGTGCCCAGTGCATATTTTCAAAGGCTTTATTGTGACAAGAAGAAAGCAATAAATGAAAAGGAAAAAAAAGAATAAAGTGAAAAATCAAATAAGAAAAGCAACCCTCTGCATTTAAGTGCCTCCACCTTTGCTTTGAGTGAAAATTAAATAAAAAACAAAAATAAACGCTGACCTACATCCTTTCATTACATAACTGCACCATGTCATTCCACGTGCTTACATGCTGCAGTAACGAAGATTACTGTCGATATATTCACTCACAACCTGATGCCTGAAACAAAGCTAAATAGTTGGTAATCCAATGTACTACTTTCATGACTCTAATAAAATTATTTTATTTTATTTCATTTAAAATTATTTAATTTAAAACTATAATAAGTAGGTCTTAATGGTCTTCAATTAACCTAATTTATGTACTTTCAATCTTTCACTGCCATGTCTATCTATTCATATCAAAATTTATTAAAAAAACCCAAATAGTTTTTAAACTTATTTCTGGGTGACTATTGTCACCAGGTACACCTTCCTGGCTTCTCTTAACTTCAGCAAACACAATCTAGTCCCTATTCATGACAATAAAATCTTCCCTCTTTCACTTAGTAATTATTTCTTTCCTTAAATAAACGTTATGTCCCTATGCGCGTTCCTCGAATAAATGTCTCTTCACAAAATCCCCTTATTGTTTAAGGTAGGCAATATGTTTACTTTTTAAGAAATGACGATAGAAAAATTAATGCCTTACTCTAGTTTACTTGAACGTTATATTTTTCAAGTAAATTGGCGCAAATTTATTTCTCTGTAGCTACTTTATCGTTGTTTACAAATACTGGTACAGTTTCCTTACAAAATTGTGTATTACAGTAAGAGGTCCTCCTTTAAAGCTCAAAAAGTAAAAAAGCTATTTTGGATAACTTTCTCCCTGCCTAAATTCTGGATGTCAACGAAGACCTAAAATCCAACGTTCCTTCAAAAAAAAAACAATATAGGCGTTTCTTATCTATTAGACTAAACAATAGAATATTGATTCACAATAAATCAATATCATCGATTTTCCGTTACTCACAACAATGACTACAGAATATTGCTTCACTTTGTACAAACTTCAAAAGAAATATCATTTCCTATTAATGGTGGCACGAATGCCTACTTACAACAGCTGGCTTTGAACTTAAAAACAAAGTAATGGCTAAAAGGAATTAAAACATTGATGTGCACAAGGTGCTAACAGCATTTCAGTAAATTAAAAAAAGCCTTCCTGCTACTAATACTGAACATGTGCAATTATGCTCACAAAATCACATGTATTAACGGGTGTCTGGAGACTCTGTATAGGAAATTTTTGAGCTGCAGCGAGGAAATTCTTTTCTTTGTTTTTTTTTTAATAGTTAACGCTACTTAACAACTAGATTTTGCAAATTTTCAGACAAACAATTCGTAGATGGTCTGTCCCGTGCCCCAGACACTTACCGCAGTCAACTGATGGTAACAAATCTACAATCTATTAAATATACACAGTTCTAATCTCTTCTGGGTTAAGTACAAAATAACTAACCTCACAAACGAAAGAATTCAACGTTCTTACCTGCAAACTGCCTTTTGTTGCATACTGTGTTATGATCAGCACATTATTGAGTTCTACGCATGCACCGATGAACATGTTAATGTTATCATGGCGAATATCTCTCATCTAAATAGGAGAAACATGAACACCTTTAAAATAAATATCATTACAGGCATAACGATATCCCATATCTTAATCTTTAGTCCACTTGGAAAAGGGCAATAACTGGATATGAATAGAGTCCACCAAAATACTAGTTTTTTGTTTTAGTTCTTTCTAATAAATTTACAAATATTTAATGTTCTTAAAACAAAAGCTATACAAGTATACACGGGGTGCCATCATCTTCTAATGTGAAAAGGCTATTAGGATATGGGGGTATTTTTTATATGGGGGCATTTTTGTTATGGAAAAGTCTCTACAAGAAAAATATGCTTGGGCGACCCACTGATTAACATTTTCTGCAAGTTGCCAACTGTATAACTATGTAATTAACAATGTATTAAACAAACAAATTACATTTACCATCTTTTCGTAGTGTACGGCGACCCGGATTAATTCAAAATTGCGAACAGCATCTGCACAATATCAGGGTAACTATAGTCTTCTGCAATATTTAGCATCATCTGCGCTTTGATTTGTTACGCAAGTCCGCTTAATGAATGGGGAAGTTTTAAAGAGGTGGCGTTTCATGCCCACTTAAAGGACAAAAAAAAGCTAAATTCTGATTGGCCTCTCATAAAATGTGATCTTAAACATATATCCAACAACCCTAAAATAAAATCATTCTAAGACGGCAAATTAATTTTAATGTCACGACAAACTAAAACATGCTGGAAATAGGATCGTTTATGTGTCCGCTGACCTGGCAATTTTACAGGCCAAATAGCTGGTACTAGTGTGATGAAAAACAAAGAACCTAAATTTATCATCCGTGAGGTAATTTTTCTTGGTCTTCTGATGAGAGGTTACATTTGGCAACTGTGTAAACACGAAACGAAACGACAACGGACCAAAACTTGCTGTGCAAATGTGTATCTCGCCAAACAAACTTAATTCAAATTCTTTAAATATTTACTTATTCACACCGAGTTAACCCAAATAATCTCTGCCTTGGCCAAGTTCATGAAATGTGTGCTGGTAAATACAGTAAAAGGGAAAAAAACCCTCATATCTGGAGGTAGAGTGGCGTTAAATAATCTCGGGAAGTCTACATGGTTCGGAATTTTAAAGGAATTAAAAAACCAGTAAAAATTAATGCGAACGTTAAATCTCAAACTATTTGGGCTATTTGTTTGCTATGTATCCAAGTAATTATTTCAACAACTTAACCAGCTTGCCTCACCATCATTGTTGTGAGGTCACTTTGACTCCGTACAAAGAGGTTTCCGGGATGAAGAACAGTGAAACTTTAGTAGACTTTAGAATGTTCCTAAATTTATATATCATTTTCCCACCGTATTTTATCTATTTGGTTTAAACCTGTCGATTGCAAATTTATATCAAAGTGTTTTAAAACGTAGATAAAATATATTCCTTCTACTGGTTACTAATAGTAGGAACCTTACTACGTACTACCACTTACCTTACATTACATTATATTAAATTTACATTTACATTACATTACATTACATTACATTGCATTACATTACATTACATTACATTGCTTTACCTACTTAACCTCGCAATAATATCTAGGTTATACTGGAACCAGCAAACAAAAACCTGAACGTCTGTAGGGATGTCAGACCCACTAAAAATAAGGAAAGGTGTCAGGCAAGGGTGTGTATTATCCCCATCGCTATTCAATATGTCCACAAAAGGTATATATTCGGGGGACAAGAATCACTTTCAGGTGTAAAAAAATGGGAGATAGGATAATAAATAATTTCGATATGCTGACGACACTGCTCTCCTGGCTGATAACAAAGAAGATCTCAAACCTCTGGTAAACACTGAAAATTGAATTTGAAAAACTTGGTTTGAAAATGAATATTAAGAAAACGAAAACAATGGTTGTTAGATGGGATGAAACAACACCCAAAGCAAAATCAATTAGTGATGGTTGTGAGGCGGAGCAGGTAGAAACCTTTGTATACCTCGGTCAACTGAAAACATCAGATGGAAGGTCAGACTTAGAGATAAAAAGAAGAATTGGTAAGGCTAAAAATACCTTTTTAAACCCAAAGCACCTGTTAACCAGCCAATACATTTCATGGAAAACCAGAATCCGTCTGTTAAAATGCTATGTATGGTCAATCCTCACCTATGGCTGTGAAACTTGGACGACAAAGAAAAGTACTGAAACAAGAACAGAAGCCTTTGAAATGTGATGTTACCGTAGGATGGTTAGAGTGTCTTGGAAAGAAAAAAAAAGACAAATAAAAGAGTCCTGAATGATGTAGGAATAAGCAAAACAACACTACTAGACACAATAAAAAGACGAAAAATTACATTTTATGGGCACATAAGGCGGGACAATTCCCTTCAAAAAATGATAATGGATGGCACTGTTGAGGGTAAGGGAGGACGAGGAAGAAAAAGGGCCACATGGACAGGCAACATTGCTAATTTGATGAAGAAAGACATCAACAAGTGTGCTAAACTGGCATTGGATAGACAAGTGTGGAGGGCTATGACAACCGACCTCTTTGAGATGTCGATATACTTACTACTTACTACTAGTAACAACAGCAACTACAACTACTATTACTATTACGACTATTACAAGTTATATTGTCTCTTACGAAACCAACGCTACTAAAAGTCGGAATTCTGTATTCGAATATATTTTAAATTAGTAAGAATTCTGGCGTAACACAAGTACTTCATTATTTCAAAAAGGCATGAAAAACGTTCTGTAACCATTGGTCCAGTTGGGTGCCTTGTAACATTAACTGGCGGAGTTCACACTTGGTGACTTGTTTGAACGCAAAGGATTCTTATAGAAACACCGTATATTTTGACCAAATAGCATATTGACACCGTAACTACGTGAAGCAAAGAAGATTATCGAAGCCGCAACTACAACCACAACTATGACCGCATCTTCTGCTCTGCAAAGCAGCGAAAATGAAATTGAGTACCACAGCCACTGATGTTAAACATATTTGTAACCTAAAGGTATTTTAATAAAATAACTTCTTAAAATATCTTACCTGTTTCAACTCCATGAGTACATTTCTACTTAGTTCAACAGTCTTCTTGTTAATTCTCTTTACTGCAACCAAAGTTCCACGGTGTATTGCTACTGTAGTATATTTTTGCCTTGTGTCTCCATCGGTGTGGTTACTAAAGTTGTGACTTGCCTGGAAATAAAAATGTGAGTTAGGTACAGGAGGTTACATAATCACCAACGCAAGGCTCGGCAAATTAAAGGGCACTTTGTAGGCAGCTTGAAAATAACTAAACAGATATTATGTTGCGATATTTGAATTTCACATTGACAAAAATTACCATTACTAGAAAAAAGTTCCATTAATGATCAGTCTTTCACCAATGAATATTCACTTTCTAGTGTTGTGATATCAGTGCGGTTGAGACAGCCGCACATCAAAAGAAAATAAAGAGAAATCTGGGAATGGAAGTATGAATTTGAACTTGAATGTTTGGGATACGATGAAGGGATAGAAGAACAAATTAAGTCATCTGGCAAAGAATTAATACACCAAGAAAAATGCTGAGGAAAATACAAATAAAGCAGCGGGCGACGTATGACGAAACAGAAAATGAAGAAATACCTGGCAGGTACAATTAATGAAATGAGAAACGCAGTACAAATTGTTTTCCCCTGACATCATTTTCTCCATTTCCTAAGCTCAGATGATGCTCCTGTGGATCTAAGGAATTTATTGGTGGATCCGCTTCCTGACACCACCCAAAGGCTTTAAAGTAGAATCCTAATACTCTCTCCGTTCGGAGAATCGAAGCCAGAGCCACCTGGTTACAGTACCACTGCACTAACTGTCTTCCCACAGGTCAAAAGCAGTGTTTGTGGAAAAATTCTTAAAAGCTATAGGCTAAAGACAATCCGCCTCAAGATCTTGGAATGGTATGAAGACCAACCAGGCCAAAGGTCCAATTTCATTAGCAAAAATTATGGTAAGAAAATGCATTTTGACTGTCATCAATGTGCACCAAGAACCTTTGGCAAAAAGGTGAGGATAATACACAAGAATAAATGAAATCTTTCAAATTATCACTTTTTTAGAAAGGGATATATATATATATATATATATATACGAAAGTTTGGTTGAGCACTCTATCTGAGATGGGAACCTGTCGTTTGCGTAATGCGGAGTTCACTGCGCATGCGTAGTTTGAGCACTCTGACAGGATCCCACAATAACTTCTTTAGCTGTGCTTGCTCCGGCAACATGGCCTGAGAGTTATGTCTCAGAAAATCTGTGCTGCACTGATGAACCCACAAAGGGCGAAACAGTACTGTATGTAGCTTGAGTATATATATATATATATATATATATATAATGTATATAAATATATCCCCCTTTCTAAAAAAGTGATAGTTAGCGAGGTCACTGACTGAAATGCTCCAAGATTAAGACGAAAATTAGTACAATTTTAATCCTGAGCTTACAGCTTTTCAAAAAACCTTTTCGCTTATACCAACCCTACAAGTAATCGGCGTCAAAATTTTGGCTATTATGTTAAGGTTGATCAGGTAGATTTTCAAAGCGCTATCAACCTTTTTACTAAGTCCATGGTCCCTTTTACCTTCAATTACTTTTAATTTCACTCGCCTTCCTCTCTTACAAAAAATACAACAGCGGCGACATATTCAAACAATTGAACTCTTTCTCTGTCCTTACCTACTTCGGGTTCTCGTATCCCATTATTTACTACCGTACCTCACTTTTCCAAGACCCAGTATTTCAACTTATCTTAATTTAACGACGATATTAGTTTCACACTATTTCTAAAACCTTCTCTAATTACCTTTAAAGATCACAATAGTATGGTGTTAAACTCTGGCCGCAGTTTAGCTGTTAACGTTTCAGTGTACTAATTACAACAAATGATAAGATATTAGCTGCACAATTACTTTTGAAAGCGTGATTATTGTCCTCGGAATCATTAGCAGGCAGCTGTTGTCCTTGATTTTCACAAAACAAAATCTACCACAACAGAAAAACACTAGCAACCATAACACCGGCTATCATGGCATGTGGCTTTATTTAGATAGTTGGAAGCCATGGAAATGACAGGCTGTTTAAGGACATAATTACGCATCGCCGATTCTCAGTGGTGGTTTTGCTCTACAACATTACCATTTTTCAAAAATAAACAGATCAAATCTTAATAAACGAACATCGATTTCCACAATTGCCCAGCTTCCACATTTAACTTTGTTTAAGAAAATGGCTTTAGTAAATCCTACTGCTGTGTGCAGTAGGATTTAGTAAAGGTCAACAACAACAACAACAAAAGTCAATGACTTAAAAGCAACTCGGCATGTTCCTTGTTTTATGTCAAGGCCTGTCTATTTTAGAAGACTAAGCCTCTAATAACCCCTCTGTTTCTCTGCTCTCAATGTTTATCAGAGATTTTATGTTTTTACCTTACAATAAATGCATCCTGTCCAAGATCAGAGCAGATACACTAAAATCCAAGCTGTTTCTTTACAAGTATCAACTTTGTATTTACTACCGTAACACTAAAAACATAACAAATATTAGACACACAGGAAGTGGCCCTGCAACCTAAAGGAAATCAAAATAACAGAAACTACTTTATGGCGGGGTCAACTGAAATGGCTTTTTACTGTCCACAGAATTACGCTTTAAAGATTCTAGGGTTAATTACGTTAAGGTAATCTATAACAATAATGAGATCATTCTTACTGTTTTTGTTCCTGCTGTGCAGCGCCACAGTGACATAAAATGGGCCCAAAGATGGTCCCGGTATATCACAACTGGTGTCGCAAAATAGCTGTAGAATACGGTCACATCAACAACTTGCGCTGCCTTCACTTTAAAAAACAGGTAATTTGTTGGAGATTTTTGGCTTTTTCTGTAGTTTCGTACTTAACTCTTTTGCCAGACAGGAACGCCCACACCCCCAAACCCACACACACTCCACTAAACGCTCCGTACGTTGGCGTGTCTCACAGTGATAACAATTACCGATCCCCAAATAAGGTGTCAAAATAAGCCCTTGGATACAAAACATACATACAAAACATACATACATACATACATACATACATACATACATACATACATACATACATACATACATACATACATACATACATACATACATACAAAACAGAAAAAAAACCTATCTTTTTGGTCGGTAAACTTCCTCAGTCTTAAGATTCATACACATAATTCACATGCATCTTTTACAATAAGATCTTTAACATCTCACTCACCAAACTTCCTAACGAGGAAGTTGAAACTGTCTTCCAGTCATGAAAAAACAAGTCATCTGGATCTATTTTCCACAATTGGCTAGTAAGTTCTCTTTCAATCTTGCATTGCCTAAAAATGTTTGAAAACAGTGACAAAAACAATAGCATACTGCGTTACAATCTGATACACCATGTTATATGACATAAATTTTTCACAACTTTTCATTTTGAAATTAAAAGTGACCCGATCTCTTTCCAAGTTTTTTTAAGAGGCTAAAATAAGTTTAGTCTAGAGCTGTGGGGCTTGAGCCCGTCGCGGGCGGGCGGGGGCGCACACACACACAAACACACACACACACACACACACAAACACACACACACACACACACACACAAACAGGTATCTGTCATTTGCAAAAATGCATACGAAATGCTTGTAGAGAACCTAACAGGGCTTGGGACACAATCCAAAACTTGCCGGCCGAGGCACTTATCGTCTGTGCATTTTCTGCATATTCATGCTTTAATTCGGGAGCTATTGTTAACATTGCAATATATATATATATATATATATANTAAGAGGCTAAAATAAGTTTAGTCTAGAGCTGTGGGGCTTGAGCCCGTCGCGGGCGGGCGGGGGCGCACACACACACAAACACACACACACACACACACACAAACACACACACACACACACACACAAACAGGTATCTGTCATTTGCAAAAATGCATACGAAATGCTTGTAGAGAACCTAACAGGGCTTGGGACACAATCCAAAACTTGCCGGCCGAGGCACTTATCGTCTGTGCATTTTCTGCATATTCATGCTTTAATTCGGGAGCTATTGTTAACATTGCAATATATATATATATATATATATATATAATGACATAACACGTCAATACAAAAAATGGCTAAAGTCATATATAATTAATAACAGACTTATCAGACATACCTGTACATTACTATTGGAATAATAATCAGCACAACACCGACCACCGATAATGCCACTGCTATCGCTAATATTGTGTAATCTGCAATGGAAAACGAATAATGGGCATTGCTTTCCTTTGTGGGTCAATAATGAGATAAATGTTATAGATCACAATCAACCGGACACAGTGCAATTCACAGCAAATGGAACTGTCACGCGAATAACTAGAAGTTATATCAAGTTATATGACTAAACACGACTAGTCTTTTTCGATCCAGGTTTAGGAAATTGTCAACTAATGATTAAAGGGCCGTAAATCTCGGGAGACGGGGGGACCGGACTCGCCCAAAACTTTGGGGCAAAATGATTTTGTGTGAGGTATTGTCATAGCTTTCTTTCAAAGAACTGGGGTGCCTAACCCTGTCAGTAGAGTGGTGTGGTCTTTTTGACGCACTCACTCGATGTAACACCTGTCTTCTGCGGGACTCGTAAGATGGCGGTGCAAATCAGTAGTTCACACTGGTTACAGATCATTACTGAAAATACTCATCCTTTTATTATGTATCTGTCTCATTTTCATTATACTCTTTAGGCCTAAATACATAACCCTCATAGTTGTCTGGACTTAGTACTGCGAGGTGACAACTACCACAACTACGAGCTAACCTATGTCATATCTGTCAAAGAGCGGTGAAAGTAGAACTTAAAACGACATAGAACAAGGCAAATGTTTTCACAGAAAAAGATACTAAGAACTGGGGAAAAAAAGCACAGGCACAGTGAAGCACACAAGGCAGCCACACTACAGCTCACCAGCATCCCGGAAATTACTCAGCACATACCTGTGATAATTGATAAAGGGGTACATCAGGGAAAGTAGCGAAACAGGTATATGTTTTCTAAAATTTTGCGGTCACTTCAGTTCCTTTAATGCCAAGGAAAAGCGATCCCTGTTTAATGTGACCCTAATAGAAGAATCGAGGAGAGTAATTTTATTGCTCTCTTAAGATTTAGCTGTTCAGGCAAAAGAAATCTGGATATTAACGAATGGCTTATCAAACAGTATAATAAGTTTACTTCTCGGAGAACTCCAAATAAAATTACTAAGCTACAACGCAACAACAACCTGACCAGTTATTGACAAAATAACGAATTTCAAATGCAGATACTTTAGTATCATGGCTGCCCCAAAAGGTGATGTATCCGGACAGCAGCAATTTCTTATTTGTATTAAATGACAAACATATACCCCATTGAGAGTACATAGGCTTCTAATGGAAAAACGAATGGTGGCAGAAACACCACTCTACAACATACTGTTGGCTTTTTATGGGATTTAAATTAAGATAATCTGAAAATGGATTGGCAAAACCTTACTGCTCAACATATTCGATGTAAAAGTGTACTTGGTTACCTCAAATCATAGAGAGCAGCTCGTAGAGAGGTTCAAAAATTGATGCTTCAGGCAACGAAGGCATTGCAACTAATCTTGTCAGCCCTTATGACATTTATCAGTCTTGATATGGGCAGCAAAGTTACTGTTTGTCATAGGCCTTATAATGTAATATTGCACAGTAGCAATGACCCTTGACAATGAGATCCCATTCAAGCATTTAAATCCATAAGAGGCAACTGACAATAAATAGGTGCTTAAGTCACACCGTTTATATTGTGGGTTATCCACTTAAGACGTTAAGGCTTCTTAATTTTTTTCTTCGATATAGTCCTTTCAAATAAAGCCCATTTGCTTGAAGACAGTAATATTACTATTCGTACAGGATACATTGTTTTTCTGGCTAAATAAACTATGAAACGTATAAGTCTGCTTCATCGTAGATAGCTATTTCACATAAACAGGCTTCTTATTTTTGTCCATACTTAAAACATTAACATTAAATAGAATCTTGATGTCCAAATGACTCCATCTGGCTCGCCTGTAACTAAGATACTTTGAGCTTACTGCGTTAGCCAAATGACCCATCAAGCAAATAATTTGCTCTTCCATACTTTCGTAATGTGCTTAAAATCAGTTCTTTTTTACTTCTGAGTAGAAAAAACCCCTCAAATAAAAAATTAACGTATATCACTCTATTGCGATTCAAAACAAACTGTCAAATATATATTGTTTTACTGGGCAATACACGAATATTCTTGCTAAAATACCTTCTTGTTGTCGCTTTGATTTTGAGGGGCAAAGTTCTCCATTAAAACCGCAATTTGGAGTATCCTTTGGCGGCAAATTTGTCACTGGCCATTTGATATAAGCACCTGGTCGCAAAACCATTTTAAGCTTACTCTCGCCACTTTTTCCTCCGGGTTTAATATGAAAATCGCCGACCACTACCATTTCTAAAATGATACAAGACGTGCAGGTATGAGTAAAACATAATAATCACTTAAAGCCAACAGAGTACTAAGCAAATGCTTCTTGTTTGAAAACATGTGTGTATTAATTTAATGTATCACCATAGACCGCGAGGCCTCGTAATTTTCTCTTTCGGCTAGATATCAATTCCTATTTGTAAGACCCAACTCTAGTTGCCATCTTAAACAGCACGAAATTGATTTTTACCTTGACCCAGATCCACCTCCACCTCCCCCTCATTTTAAAACAGGTCATTTATTTAATGAGGAATAGATATATTTTTTCGATAGATTATAACCTGACCAAATACGGTTTTGTTAAAATTTTTTAAAAAGCTGTCAAAAGGTCACTTGCCATGATAACTAATCACAAGTGTACTAGCCAGTATCAAACTTTGTCTCCTCATGCCTTTAATTACTAGATAATAAAATTTCTTTGGTTTTGAAAAGTTTTCCAGTATTTGCTAGTGTAAAGTTGACTTTCTTGGGTGATGTTGTCGAAGACCTACTTATAGTTACCGCATCTTATTCTACCACAAGACATCTTTTATTTTCAATACTGGTTACCAAATTGCATAAATTGCAAGTATAGATAAAAAATATATTCAAAGAGTTTTTATTAAAAACAGCTAAAAACCAGATAGTAATTTGATCTTACATGTGGCAAAAATATATACTTTATATCCCTCTACACACCCCTATCACACACACACACACACACTAATAACACCAGCTGTGCGAACTTTATTTGATTCTAATAAAAGCGCCTTGAAAAGTACAGTTGGTTAATACTGGCTAAAATCAAAAGCAGTATATCGCATTTGGTACGGAAATTATTTTGAGCTAAAATGTGGTGCTACTCTTAAGTTGACTCTTAGTTTACCAACAAAGCTATTAAATTAAAGACGTAATTAAAATTTTTAAATACATATATATCTCAAAGTTTTTTTCACTTTAGTCTACTATATGTAAGTAAATCTGGCGCAATTACGCCGTAAAAACACATTCCATTGACAGTAATTCTCAAAATATTAATACACAGAATAACTTTGTGTCAATTTGTGAGGTTTCGCTATTAAGTTTTGCACATGCTAACAGCCAAATAACAATGAATAATTATTGCATTTGTCTTCCTTACGTGAATCCTTTTTCCCCGCACCATGCAAATCTAGAAGTGACATGTTAAACTGAACATCTCCATTATTGTCCATATACTTCTTGTAACCAACAATACCTAGATAGAAGAAATTTTATGACAAAACTATGTCAAATTTCAGCCGTTGGTCAACCTGACAAAAGCTGTATACTCAGTACAGTATATTAGTTACAAATATTATATAAAATAAAACAAAGCATGTTTGGAACAAAGAAATATTTGCTTGTATGTATGTATGTATGTATGTATGTATGTATGTATGTATGTATGTATGTATGTATGTATGTATGTATGTATGTATGTATGTATGTATGGATGAATGTATGTATGTATGTGTGTATGTAAATGTGTCATATGTTCATCATTTGAATAATGAAAAAATACTACAACAAATGTACTGGCTAAACAATGAGGGTAAGAAGCGAATGTGACACTGCAGTTCTAAAAATTCCCCTACACACTCCATATTTTGGTGAAATTGAGTTTTCGTTAGCTCTGAACTATTAATAAAATGGTATCATTTCGCACAAAATCTAAATTTGTCCTGTAATTAACACGTTCAGCCAGCTCGTATAAGGTTTTTTTGTACCGATTGATATGGTGATTTAAACAATCAACAAAGAATCAACAAAGATCTCGAAAAACCAAAAAAATCCTGACCAAACAGGCTTTTCTGGTTAACAGCAGCCCTTATGATTAACATTTTTGTTCACTATTATAAATTTTATTATAATACAGTGAAGTTTTTGGACTGTATAATGGTATGATTCTAAAGCAACTGATGGTCACGTGATGCTACCTTCATCTTCCCAGAAAATTATCGCAAAATTCAAACCATTTCCGTGTGCTGTTACAATCCGATTTAGAATAATCGAAGCGAAGATCGGGTGGGGGAACGTCCCGTTTCAACCGAAAACAAGATTAACATGATTTTCAGATTTGCCTTTAAAATGTCTAATAATGGTTTTCTTGTCAAGGATTTTGATTGAAGAGCTGAGCATTGCACAGAACAATATATTGCAATAGTGCGATCCTCATATTTTTAGAATGAAGGGTGAAAATGATAATTTCTCGGCATTCTGTCATCAATGTAAATGTTTGGCAAAATGAAAGCAAATGATAAAATACAAAAAACAACCAATTTCTCCTTAGAACGGTGTTTTATTGTAAATTGGGTTTTAAAAATATTTTTTAAAATCCCATAATCCCATTTTAGCATGATATTTTTACGTTCATAGCATGTTTCTGTTAATGACTGTGGTTGACTAATTAACTCGACTTCATTAGGCATTATTTGCTTCTGTTGACCTCAAAAGATAATTCTGGGGGAGTACACAATAAAAATTTAAACAATTTTAATCGCTTTCTAAAATTTTAAACCCGTATTTCTGCTCAAAATAGACGTTTTACAAAACAAATTAATCCCGTTGGAACAATTTCTTTTTTAATTCGTGTACTTCTCTTAATGTTGTTAATGTGTAAGGTTCAATGGCAGCCTACTTCTTAAAACTTCTCAATGTAAACTACTTTCAGCTGGCTTTCTTCCGACTCGAAATTATTTTATTACATTAAATATCCTACAACTTAAATAACTATCCTCATAGGCAGTATCTTCTAAAATAAGTATTCTGAATCGATTCCTTGTCACACTTTTGTTCTCAGCAATTAATTCCATATTTAATATCCGGTATTCAGACAGCGACTGGCTATGTTTAATGGCACTCTTAGCCAAGATCCTATATCTCCACCCCTTAAAGCTCTGGATTCTGCAATGCCTGTCAGAGTGCCAAGTACCACCTATGGCACGGAACACACAAGGTAAAATGCCAGTCTTGATCTCCTCCGGACAAAAAACACCTCAGAAAATAAAGGCAGATTAAAGAACCCTAATACATTAACGTGTAATAGCATAGTTAATGATTGCCGTTAGTAAATGTTCATAACCTCCCTGAATAAAAGCAGAGGCAACAAACGTCATCATTCCTTCTGCTTTGACAACTAAAACTTTTGCTTTGTAACTCATGTATTAATAACATGACAACTACCACAATACTAAAAATCTTGTCGATGGAGTAGAGGGGTCTGCCAATGGGTAAAAAACAACTTGAAAAACCTACTCTGGTACATTGTATTCTTCATATTATTAAAGACTGCTCTTCCATCCCTGATGTCCTGCCCCTTGTTCAAGGTCTTATTCAGCGCCAGTGCATAGAAGTAAACTGCATCATACAAATTAGCTCCGTATTGGGGTGGCTGAAATCAAATCACAAACAACATATTAAAGTTTTGCAAAATTTGTTTCGCCCCTACTCGACTTTCAGGGAAAAGTAGAAGCAAAATAAACCAAACCCACGTCTAATATACCCGTTCTCCTCCACAAATGACTGATGCTATAACGTCTAACAGAGACAAAAACGGTAAACCTAAGTACTAAGAAACCAATAACGACGAGAATTACATAGTAGAAGTAGGTGCAGCAGCAGAGAGCTTGATTTACCAGTTGTAGCAATGTCAATGGTAGTCATGGCTGTTATCACCATTGTGCCGTAGTAAGGGGAGTAGTATTAAAAGTAGTGGCAGTAGCAGCAACAGTAGTAGTAGTAGTAGTAGTAGTAGTAGTAGTAGTAGTAGTAGTAGTAGTAGTAGTAGTAGTAGTAGTAGTAGTAGTAGTAGTAGTAGTAGTAGTAGTAGTAGTAGTAGTAGTAGTAGTAGAAGATCTACGGAGCGTCAATAACAAGGGAGTGTAAGTGGTTTTCAACATCACTTAGGTGCGTGTTTTAAAAATCCTGTGCATTTGAATTTCCGCGTTTGAAATAAAAGCAGTCTTCGTGCACGGATAAAAAGTACAGATTATAATATTTCACTTTTTTAAGCTGTAACAACTATAAGACATAAAGCTACTTTTCTTATTAGCTGTGGTTGCAACGTTGGGCTTACAGCGTACGTTTTTCGTAGTCTGTGCAAGTGAGAAAATAATTGACAGCAAGAATTGACAGTATGCTGGGTATAAATATGATTTTATGTAGCTAACCGCTTGTTAATTGCTTTTTATTTTCGCAATGTAAAATTTTCAATATCCTTCCTTTGTACCTAAATTCCATGATTAGTTTTAACGATTTTAAGAGTAAAATGGACCGTGTTTTCTGTTTTTAATTGTTTCTCGTTATTTTTTTATATAGCCTTGCAATTTAGGAAAAATTTGGCGTTTATGTTACACTTGTTTACAGGCCCAACAAGACGGTAGTTTATCTTTAACCTGTTTCCAATGCTGTCTAAATATTCTTGAAATAAATAAACAAAACAAAATAAAATAAATAAATCAAAAAATTAAATCATATTTAAAAAATATGAAGAGAAAGGTAGTAAGATTCACACAAACGAGTTTCAAATTAACAGCAAAATACCAATCAAATTATACATACATAATTAGCCGATTACATTATTAGTACATCATAACAATAGCATGAGCCGTAGCCATGCGCTTGTACTCCAGGTATTTTACTACTCATTTTTCAC
Source organism: Morbakka virulenta (assembly GCA_003991215.1). Taxonomy (NCBI): domain Eukaryota; kingdom Metazoa; phylum Cnidaria; class Cubozoa; order Carybdeida; family Carukiidae; genus Morbakka; species Morbakka virulenta. Next base: position 1,223,674 of record RDPX01000220.1, read on the forward strand.
CAAGACAAGAATTTTTTTTTTCAAAAATAAAGAACAAAGTGATTTCGGTGTATGCGTTTAATCATTAAAAGATCTTCAGTCTTATTCTGTGTAAGATAAGATAAGATTATGTCTGTACACGATAATTCAATGAATAAAAAAAATTCCAATTATGGTTCGTTCGGAAACATTTTCTTGTTGGTATCAGTTTAAAACAAAGCTAAGCCTTTTAGGAATTTCTTCTATTATAAATGTAACAGCTTGATTTTAAACTGGCTATTGTACTGCGTTTCACGGGACCATTCAAAATGGGTTTTGAATACCTTCTGAAACAAAATTCTTGTTTCAGTGACCTACTGTGATATCACAGTGCTGCATTCTTCTGCTTAAACAATTGGTACAAAATGATATCCATTGTGGAATCCAAATACCAGATTTGTCCTTTTTTTTTCTCCTATGTCTGTTTACCATGTATTGCGCTTGAGAAAACGTGCACTGGTTTGGTACGACTTCGTTTAAAAATTTGGGATTAACACGGACAAACTATTTGTCCCACAAGAAACGTCTTCAGTTTGAAAATGGATAGCAGGGTTTGTTCCACACAAAAAATTAAAGCAAAATATGCGACTCGTGTAGGGAAAAGCTGGGCACGATGATCAAAATGGGAATAAGCAAATCTTCCTTTATGCGTAGATGTTTCGCTTTTGTAAATAAAATTCAAAATCTTAATATCATAAAATGATGCAAGATGCGATAAAAAAATATAGCAAAAACGAATTTGGTATACATTGACTAAGAACTTTTCTCCAAGTATTTCAGAACCTTTTCCTTCAAAGAAACACCAAATCTCTTAAATCTTGAAGTAAAGCAACAACAACCGAGCTAAAAAAACTCACGAGAACGAGAAAAACAAGTTTTCGCAATTGCTTCTAATAAAGATTTTCCAGCGGCGCCTACAATTGTTACCGAGAAAGCTGAATCTTTACCCTAATAAGGTCATATTTCATAACCACATAGGGCCTCTGTAACAGCTTTTTAAAATTATTCTCGTATTTGCCCTTAAGCAGCGGCTGTGATGTTTGTACTGAAATATTAATATGGTATGATTTAAAAAAGAATATTTACGACTGGAGGCATGTAGAATTGTAGGCGCCGAAAAACCATAATGCTGCTATTTTTAAACATAACATACACTAAATTTCAATGAAAATATGAATAAATAGCCTGATAAATATGTTTAAATAAAAACAAAGAAATCCTCTGCTTTATTATTATTTTACTTTTTGCGCAAGCACTCCCTCGTAATTAACATTTTTTGAAAAACGTATATAATCGCTTGGATACACTGTGTGCTGGCTATAAAACAAGTTTGAGGCACGACCTTATATGCGAAGGTCTGTAGCTAACCACTTATTTGTACAGCTTAAAAAAAATGGATTACAAAAAATATTTTACCCGATCTTTACAATAAAATTCAAATTTATAAAGGAAAGTAATTGACGATAAAATTAACTTAATTAACAAACAAATAAAAATTTCAAGTTACAAGGTCTCACTGTAGCAATTTTGAACGAAATAGTGAATATCATCTTAAATTTCAATCTTGGAATTAAGGTCGACATTGCCGAATGTCGACCTTAATGTCGACCTTAACGCCGACATGCCGTAAGTCTAGTGCGGCAAAACCTTTTTTCCAAATCAAAATCTAAAACTTTGGAACTTAATTCGATTCCGTGAAAACTTTACATCTGACCACCACACATGATACTTTTTTACAATTTGTTGAATGAAATACAATTACCTGTGATCTTGTCTACCAATGAAACCAACGCAGCAGTTGGAAAGTTATCTGACCTAATTATAGTGTCTTTCTTTAGATTGTTTAAATACACTTTCCAGATAAATTGCTGGTCGTATTTCATTAGATAAACATTAGCTCTTTAAACTGAGCAAGCTATTCGTCAATAACGCCCTTAACGCCGACCTGCAAAAGGACGAGGACAGCAAAATTTTTCCGGCAGAGCCATCATTCAACCTATTTAGGCAGGGCACTTCTTGCCTGCCCTCAATTGACAACTAGTTGTTACAGTTACGAAAGTAACTGCAAAATATGCAACAACTCACTTAACAAACTAGCACCTCAAAAATTATGGGCAAGTCTACAAAAAAATATATGAAGAGTAAGACACGGATTAAGTTCGTTATTGAAAACCACTTACGAATTGGCACAGTTTAAGCATGTACAAAGAGTAATGCACTAACACATAGGAGTAAGCAGTCTATTTATCTACAGATAAAATTTTATTCACTGAAAAAGTAGGTGGCTTACCTTTGTATCAGACTTCTTAAAGTAAGTCCCACCAAGAATCCCAGAGTATGCATCACTAAGGAAAGGTGGTCCACTCATCCGACGTTTTAGTTCTGATTCAAAATTGCTGTATGTCTTAATTTCGGGTGTGTTTACTGCAAGAAGCAATACTGCCTCGTAAGCATTACGCACTTGTGGTGTCATGGCCAAGGTATGAATATAATGTGAGATAAACCATGAGAATGGTTTATTCCGTTTTCTCCGAATGCTTTCTACATTTAATTCCACCATAATAAACACAAATCTGCCATCTATCATTTGATTATTGTAGGCAGCAAGCATACCTTCTCTTGCAACCTTCACATCACAAAGAAATATGACAACTGGAAGTGGAAAGAAAGAAGAGCAGTCATTAAACTTTATGAAAAACCTTATTCTAAAAAATCATCAATAGCATCCTAGAAATTATGTAAATAGTGCAAAATGAGCCGTTTATTATGTACAATTCACAATGTACTTTACAGGTTTTTATATCTGTTGTTAAAATGACGAACTAACGGCAGATAACACAGGGGGTTGGTTTTTGGAGCAGGTAAGAAAAAACACATGGTCATCATATACTTAAAATGAAAAAAATTCAACCAGCAAAGAAATGGGTATTGAACTAAAGGCATAAGCAGAGACCAGGAATAGCTTTGTTTTAGATCAAATGAGAAAATGATGGAACATCTAATCACGATGAAGAAGATCATGCAAAGATAGTAAAAAGAAGATCACACAAAGAAGATTATACAGAGAAAAAGCTGAGGACGACGCAGTTCAATGCCTTAAAAGAACATGACGGCGCAGAAGGAGATAACTGCATGCAAAATGCTACATACTGCTTCAGACCAAAAGACGTGGAACACCATGACAAACACCGCCAATTATAGGCTGATCAGAAAAGAAAAAAGGGGGTGTTTTAAAAACTATGCAACGCCTTTCATTGTCGTTTTTACGATCGGAACAGTGCCTCTGTCCCTTTTTCTCGATTACAAAACAAAACTTCAGGAAAGGCAAAGGCACCGACCAATTGCTAAAGTAAATTGTATTTCAGGGAAAATGTTGCAAATTGAAATTTCTTTTAAAGTAACAAAAGCACAAAGGTTAAAGGCCAGCCTGTATAACATTTTCACTGAATCAGAAATAAATTTCTATCCTTCCATATGAATTACCAACAAAAGAACTCTTCAAAATCATGATTAAGCAGCTGATAATAATACCGTTTCATTCTATTAATTTTCTTTTCAAAATATACCCCCAACAAACCACACTCTCGCAAGACAACGTATTCTACTTAAAAATTAATTTATTCAATAATTATATATATATATATATATATATATATATTCGACACAGGAAATATGCCAAACCAACACTGACAAACTCCTTCAGCTAATAACAATAATATTTGACACAGGAAATGACTAAAGAAAGTATGCCAACATTTACTTGAGTAAATCAAATAATAAATAAATATTTGATTTACTCAAGTAAATGTTGGCATACTTTCTTTAGTCATTTCCTGTGTCAAATATATATATATATATATATATATATATATATATATATATATATATATATATATATGTTTTTNTATATATATATATATATTCGACACAGGAAATATGCCAAACCAACACTGACAAACTCCTTCAGCTAATAACAATAATATTTGACACAGGAAATGACTAAAGAAAGTATGCCAACATTTACTTGAGTAAATCAAATAATAAATAAATATTTGATTTACTCAAGTAAATGTTGGCATACTTTCTTTAGTCATTTCCTGTGTCAAATATATATATATATATATATATATATATATATATATATATATATATATATATATACTGCTTTTCTTTTACAGTTTCAGTCCTTTCACACAAGCGCTTGACTTCAAACTATTCTGTTCCTTACGAAAATGGCCTAAATGAACTGTTTTGAACGCCCTTGGAAAACAGGGTTGTGCCTCTGGTCTAGTATAAAAGGGCAATAAATCCCTTACATTTGATTTTAAGAAGCAGTTTTATTCTATTACTACTCTACATATACCCATACTGCATGATTAGATAAAACAACACAGTTAATGTTATACACTTACTTCTGGCTTTTTTCTTAATCTCTTGCATTATGCGTGAGAAATCCGGTCCATGTATCTTTGGCCTGTAAGTTGCTGGTGTCTGTAGTCTTGATCTGTATGTTATTGTAATGTTATTTAATGAAAATTCTGAAGAAACAAAATCTGATATTGGTTCCCACAAGTTTGACTGTTCTGTTAAAATGGCCACTTTTCTCCAATTAAACTTCTCCAGCAAAGCAATCAAAGATGGGACCAGCTGAAGACCAACAGTTTTTGTCCTTGCAAATGTTGGGTATAGCTTCTTGTTGGAGAGGTCTGGATTATTGCACATCTGAAATAATGAGGACAAAAATCAATAAACTGTTTTACGTTCATGGGCAAATCCCCTCTTATTCAGGCTACTTGTATACTTAGAAATAGAATATTTAATATTAATCAATAAAATGACATTAACTAAACAGAACTGGCTGGACCAACACAAGTTGGATACTGAAACATTAAATAAAAAGATGCACATGTGCATTTCAGTCAAATATTTTAATATAATGTATTTCCTGCCTTACAAGTATTCATATTAAACTATTTGGAACTCTGCGCCTTTAACATTTCAAAGGTGGGCTTAAAATTGTTGTTTAAGCTCACCTTTTTTGTTTAAGTTGTTCTCTCTCTTTCAACTGACAACTATTTTCATTCCAATTCAAGAAATGAGAATGAAAATTGCATTCTAGCAGTTGCAATGTTTGGTATAAAGGTCAGAATAAAGAAATATGTGGAATAAACAGAGAGAAACTTGTTTATAGTTCATGTTTGTATTCTTCTTTTCTAATACTACTTCACATTTTAGTCAGCTCCTCCCTTCAGACAGCCATTTAACCATTACTTGTACGAACTCTGCATGCCAGTGCAGTTAACCCTTTGGTTTTCAAGAGCATCAATTTTGATAAACTTGATGCTACATGGCATACCACTGCCTATCTTTCATGCCATCCCTGTATACAATACATGCAAATCCTAAAAATCTTGGTGTATACTAAGTACTGCATGTGACAAGATTGAAGAAATGTTGCCTGCTGATTTTGTGCTTATGTGGTGTATAGTTTTGCTGGCAAGCTGAGCCTTGATGCTAGAAATAATTCCAAATTTTTCACTAATGCTAATGTAAATTGTGAATAAAAATGTTTCAAGCTACTGTCCTAGCTTATCTCTACAGCTTTTGTACTAAATGTAAGAAAAGAATTTTACTGCTGTTGTGGTTGCAGTGTGATACAACATGCTTGTAAAACTTTACATGTCAAAGGTGTGGGCTTTTAACACTACAACAAAATAAGGTTTCATCAATTCATGGAATCAAGTAGAGCTTCTTTGTTTTTGTGTGCTTGAGTCATTGAAAACGATGGGGCAAGTAAAATGTATCAGGAACTTGAGTTTCCTAGAAGACACAATTAACTCATAAATGCATAAAAAATCTGGAGCATAGTACAAAACCTTTGAATGGAGATTTGGTAAAGGCTTTGAACCTATGCAAAGTGGTTAGAAGACTTTAAAACAAGGATGTATGCTGGAACAAGTCAAGCAAAAGTGAATATCATAGAAGAGAAAATTAAGAATAATTTTTAAAAAGTAACAAACTGGAATATACTTGATGGTGTACCAGGTTTCTGGCTTTAAAGTTTTACAACAATGCATAAATATTTAGAGAAAAATTTTATTGTAGGCTTTGTGGGGCAGACACCAACATGAATGACAAAAGGCCAAACTGTTCTGTTACAGAAAGACAAGTTCATGGGGGAAAATGCAAGTAACTAATGTCCCATCATATGCTACTAGAAGCATTTTAACTGATAAAATTTACTCAGTTTTGAAAAGAAACCAGCTACTGCCTGAGGAACAAGAGGGATGGATGCAAAAGGAAGAGCAGAAGAACAACAGATCACTTGTACATAGACAGGGTGATACTCAGAGAGGTTAGAATAAGGAAAAAGAACTTAGCAATGGGATCGATTAACTATCGGAAACCATTTGACATGGTCCCACTTTCCAGGATTTTGGAGTGCTTGCATATGCTTGGAATAAACAATACTTTAGTGCAATTCCTAAAAAAGACAATGAAAGATTGGAGGATTGAGCTGACATGCAGTAATGAATTACTTACCTTGCTTAAGATAAAACAAGGTCTACTTCAGGGAGATGTTTTACCACCCCTTTTATTTGTTATAACACTCATTTCCCTAACCAAGCTATTGAAAAAGGCAAAACCTGGGCATAAAATTGGCAAAAAATAGAGAAGTGATAAATCATTTACTTCATTTTTTCAGAGAGTCTGATTGTTTAGCAACTTCATATGAACGGAATTTGGGATTGAAAAGTGTTCAACATTGGTAATGAAGAGAGGAAAAAAGATCAAATCAGATGGAACTAAAATACCAGACAATACAGTTACAAAATTGCTGAAAAACAAAAGGTACAAGTATTTAGGTATATTCCAGGTAGATAAAGTGCAGATAGAAGAGATAAAAGGGGAAGTGTACAGAGAATATTACAGAAGTATGAGAAAGATACTGGAGACAAAGCTGAATGCAAGAAACATCATCAAGGGTACTAATGGGTGGGCTATTGCTGTATTGAGATACTCCGTCACTTTCCTCAAGTGGAAAAAGGCTGAACTTCAAGAGAAGAAGAAAAGGACAAGGAAGCTCTTAACTATACAGAAGACACCACCACCCAAGGAGTGATGTTGACAGATTATACATACCCAGGAAAGAAGGTGGAAGATGACTCATGAGCATTTTTGTTTGAATTGCAAGACAGGCTTAAAAAAGCAAGATACTGTTAGTTTTTTATAATTGGCCTAAAAAGATATGTCGAAGACAGCAAAGAGGAAGTGTTACTTGCAGCTAGAGGTGATGTTGAGAATCAGGATGCCAAAATAGAAAATAAGTTTAAGAAAAAGAATGGGCAAGAAAGGAAAACAAACCAAAAAGAAAATGTGTTGCATGGCCAGTTCATCAGATAAACTGAGCATGTGGCAGATAATTGTCAATGGTTGTGGCTAAAACAAGGTGGCCTGAAGAGAGAAACCAAGACCCTCATTATGGCAGCACAAGAATGGCCAGTGACAACAAATATTGAAATAAATATTGAAAGACATAGTAAGAGAACTGAATAAACTGAGGAACAAAAAGGCGAAAATAATCCAAGTTATAATCAATGCACAAGGAACAACATAAAAGGCACTGACAAAAAGACTAAAGGTGATTAGGATAGCTACCAGAAATGAAGAATTGCAAATGACTGTTACTACACTATGGCCAGAATCCTCCTACGAGTGCTTGAGATTTCAGTAAACTTGTTGTCACTAAAACTCAGGAAAATGAATCCTCTCATCAGTTAAAAAAAACAAATATTATATGAGCTCAGTGTGTAACAGTGGGGTAATAACAATAAAAATATCAATAATAATAATAATAATAATAATAAGAATAATAATAAATAAATTATTATTACTGAATGAAAAAAGCTTTGGTACAAGCCATAATAAATAACTACCAAATATTGTTAGTTAAAAATACAAAACATGTTCCGATATATAAAACAACCATTCTCAAACCTGAGGGTCAGCCTTGCTCAGCACAGGGGAAATTTTAAATCCAATTGTGTAATAAAACTACATAAAACTCTAAAACTAAATAAATAAAATTCTAATTATAACGTGCTTATTTTTATCAATCAATATCTTGTATTAGTCCTGAAAACACCTTTTGAATTATTGTATTGCTATCTATTAGTATTGTCTTTTGCATTTCTGCAACTGTTGTGAGCAAAAGTTCATTTTCAAAAATGTTTTTCATGTCTTTTGTCACTTGTTTCATGCCACCTCCAAGGATGCCAATTATCACAGGTACAGCCTTAATATTGTACTCAGGTTGTCTTTCTCTCATTTCAAATGCCAATTGTCTATACTTAGCTATCTTTTCTGGGCATGTGTTCACAATGTTCCAATGCTTAGGGCACACCATGTCACATATCCAGATCTTTTTTTCTCTTTATCCTCTATGATCAAATCCAATCACATTCTCCTCCTTTTTCATCTCTCTTATCCATATTGCTTCAACCCATTGGTTACTTGACTTCACCATATAACATGCAACTCATAATCTTGTTTCTTTGTACACATCTCTCATTGATTTCAACCCTCTTCTACCTTTTTCTCTCTTTAAATATAGACATTCATCACTTGCTTGTCTCCCTAACATATTCTTTTCTCTTAGCTGTCTTTTAATCACCAGATTCAATTCTTTTAGCTCACCAGTGCTAAATTTGCATAAATTCATTGCATACCCTACCACTGGTATCACCTTTATGTTGATTGCTTTGATTAAATTTGAATCATTCAATTCAGTATTTACAAGCATTTTCAGTCTCTTCAAAATCTCTTTGTTTACTCTGATGAATACACTCTGTCTTTATACCATCAGCCTGCTCAATTCCCAGGAACTTCTAAATTTCATTTTCATCCAGATCCATGGTCTTCATTCTCTCTTCCAGTCCTTGGAGTCCTTTTCCTCTTACCATCTTTCCCTTCTCGAAGATTCTCTACATATTTAGTTACTCCATAAGCAGCTTCGGTGTCATGGCTAGCTTGAACTATCACCTTGTTTATGATTTTAAGGGCATTATGACTTTCTTGGTATACCTTTAAATCATCCACAGACAAACTATCTGTTATCTTCACTATTTGATTTCCTGGTTCTCCCATTCTGTACCCTTTAGTGTCCTGGAGTAATATACAAACCAGAATATCGCTTATACAGAATCCTACTGTGGAATAACTATCTCCTTGTAAGAACCAAGACATAATTTGAATCTATCTGCTTATCATCTTTTTATTCCCATCCCAGATCTCTAATCTGCTCCTCCATGTATTAATTAACTCTTTAAACAATCTGATAATAGCTTTTGGTATTCCAATCCATTCATACACCCTTATCATACAGTCATGATGTACTGTCATAAGCCTTTTTGTAATCATAAAATGCTACTGCCACGTTCCAACGATACTGCTTTACTTCTTCCATAATGCATCAATCAATTATCAATTTGTCCACTGTTCCTAGCATCCCTTCCNATTTAGATACTCCATAAGCAGCTCCGGTGTCATGGCTAGCTTGAACTATCATCTCGTTTACGATTTTAAGGGCATTATGACTTTCTTGGTATACCTTTAAATCATCCACAAACAAACTATGTGTTCTCTTCACTAATCGATTTCCTGGTTCTCCCATTCGGTACCCTCTAGTGTGCTGGAGTAATACACAAACAGGAATCTCGCTTATACAGAATCCTACTGGGGAATAACTATCTCCTTGTAAGAATCCAGACATAATTTGGATCCATCTGCTTATCATCTTTTTATTCCCGTCCCAGATCTCTAATCTGCTCCTCCATGTATTAATTAACTCTTTAAACAATCTGATAATAGCTTTTGGTATTCCAATCCATTCATACACCCTTATCATACAGTCATGATGTACTGTCATAAGCCTTTTTGTAATCATAAAATGCTACTGCCACGTTCCAACGATACTGCTTTACTTCTTCTATAATGCATCAATCAATTATCAATTTGTCCACTGTTCCTAGCATCCCTTCCACTGCTCCAAGCAGTGGAAGGAATGCAGTGGAAAGACTCAAAAATCTAAGAGAAAATAAAGTGTGTGATCAGTTTGTTAGATATGCCTTTAATGACAGATAAAGAAAATACTTGGAGTTGGATGAGAAAGTTTTATCTGAAAATAAATATGGAAGCTTTGATATGTGCTGCTCAAGAGTAGGCTATCAGTATGAACCAAATAAAGTACAACATTGGTAAGAGTTCTGATTCCCTGACATTTAGATTATACAAAGGGCCACATAATTAGTGAGTGCAAGAAATTGATTTAGAAGGTCTATAAGTGGAGACATGACAGTGTCTCGAAAATAATTCATTGAAAACTCTGTGAAAGGTTTATGTTTGAATACCTGAAAAATGCTTATAAACAGAACCAAGAAACAGTCTTAGAAAATGCCAACCATAAGTTTCTTTGGGACATGAACATTTAATGTAACCACTTCATCAAAGTAAAGAGGCTGGATATTGTCATTACTGATAAGCTTGAAAAGTATGCCATAATTATTGATATTGCAATCCCTGGAGGCAAGAGTATAATTTAAAAAGAGATGGAAAAATTTGAAAAATATCAAGACATCAAAAGGGAAATTCAAAGGTTATGAGAGTTTCAAAAAGTATCAGTGGGGCCTATTATCACAGGGGCTCTTGGTAGTGCAAAACACAAAATTCCAACAAATTTATCAAACAGATCAGAATAGAGGTAGAGATTCGATTTGCACAACAAGGCACATTACTAGGGGTGACCAGGATATTGAGGAAAGTATTACAGTACTGAATAGGAAAAGCACAAGGTGCCTTTGATTATTGGTAAAAATCAGTACATCATCTGGTAGTGGTTTTAACAGTAAGTCTGTATAATAACAATAACAATTATGATGATAATAATGATAACTGTCATCATCACCAAACCTTTTAACATAAAGCATAAGATCTTTTAAAGAGACATCCTTTCTCCACACTTCTTCTGCAATTCTCTTATCCCATTATCTAGCTGGCACAATAATGTATGATTTGGTTACAAAATTTACAACACACAATTAACCATCTTTTTTAAATGAATGATCTTAAGCTGTTTTTAAAAATGATCAACAACTATCTGGATAACTAATTACTGTGAAACAATTTAGTAATGGTATTTTTTATGGACTTTGGCCTCAATGGATGTGCCAGGACAACAGTTCTACAAGGAAGACTAACTGGAATGACATTCATAAATCTTGATCTGTATATTACAATCAGCAAACTAGACCTCAAACAAATATACAAGTACTTAGAAATAAGATAGGGTGACAGCAACAACCAACCCGCCATGAAAGAAAAAATTCATACAGAATACTACAGAAGGGTTGCATAAGTCCTAAAAACTGTACTGAATTCAAAAAACAGAAAAGGCAATCAATACCCTTGCTGTCCTAGGGATACAATACAGCTAAAATATTACAACCTGGAACATATCTGACATTCAATGCATGGATCAGAAAACTAGAAAGTTATTAATGCCAAGTAAAATACTTCATCTTAAGGCAAATGTCGTCTCATGCAACTCAAAACCTCATACAAAACCACAACATTCCATTAAACATTATTCAGTCTTAAGAATATTGGATGCTAACCCATTTTGGCATTAAAACAGTAAAAAAATGCACTTAGTTTTCAACAAAGCTGTAAAGTTTGAGAACAAACTTAATGTAACACCTATTGTAAAAGAACAAGAACTCACAGCTGCTAAAATTACCAAGAAAGAAAACATGTGCCAAAACTGATACTCATAAACAACTTAATTGATGGGGCCAAACAGTTCTGCACAAACAATTTATTCTTCCAAGCCAAAACACTTATGTAGATAAAGATGCAAACTAACAGTGGCCGAGGAGTTGAGGATTTAAGGCGGTCATAGAAAGCTTCACCGTCAGTGCACAGGATCAAAGCCTGTTTACATGGAACTACAAGGCAAACAAACTGAAAAATGGTGCAGATCCAAATTGTACATTTTATGGTCAACACATGGAGACAATCAACTCCAAATGAGTATGTAAATCATCATAATCATATTGGTCAGTATTTGTAGTGGGATACATTTTGGAACTGAGACCCACCAAAACTGGTATGAACACCATCTTTTGCTAATTATAGAATCAGATGTCATCATCTAGTGGGATTTCCTTATACAAATGGTCAAAACAATCTCAACTGAGTAGATACAATCATAAAGGGCAAGAAAAATAAAATGTGCTTACTAATCAACATTAGTGTTTAAACATATAAAAAATTGGTTAACCAAATACAAAGATCTTGAAAACTGGCATTCCAAATATAGGGTCTCAAATACAACTAGTCAAAAATACCTGGTTAACATAAACTGCAAGAAATAAAGAAAAGTTGCCTATCAAGTACTGTTCATATCCTCTAAAAAGCCATTTCAATCTAAATTCTTTTCTATTGTTTTCCTGAATGATTTTTTTACATTGTTTTCAAATTGTCAATTGTTTCTATCAGTGTCATAGGTCCTTTGTCTGTCCTAGGTTGCTGGGGTGACCCAGTAGAAAATTGTACCAAAATGCATACATTTAAGAAATCCATTATTAATAATGGAAACTTTATTTTTTTCATCTGAACACATAAAATTACAAACCTCACTAATCAAAGTAGTTTGCATTGGCTTGCCTATTTAACAAAATCAAAATTAAATATTTTACTAACAAAATCAATAAAGCGACAATAGTTCAGGGTTGGTCCATGGTTTATTTCTACGACAGAATATGTAGTATGTGGTGCGAATGATTATGTTGTAAAGTTTGGTTGAAAGAAAGCGCTTGAGTTTGTTGTTGATGTTCAAAGTGTTGCACATTTTACTGAAAGTAATACAAGATTTACCGAATATACCTAAAGAGCTCATGGAGAGATTTACAAAACTAACTTTCGAAAAGCTGGATTGTAAATCATGAATTAAAGAACGATATTTTTCGTATTTGCAAGAAGAATTTTTATCCAGGTTTGTTTCATAGCCAAACGTCAATTCAAGAATGTATAGCTGTTGTTGTGGAGTAACTAAGAGCAAATCAGGCCTCAAGGCATCTCCAGTTATAATGCATGGCAATAA
>RDPX01000220.1:1256698-1289629 GCA_003991215.1 Morbakka virulenta
CCAACCAATGGCTTTTTCTTTTCGCAAAGTTCTAAATTCTCCTCGACAGCTCGGGGAATTGAACCCGGAACTCTTGGTTACTGTGCAGTGCACTAACCATTAAGCCACGGCTCCTCAATGTCCAGACATGTAGGATAGATTAAGAAAAAGGATATAAGGGAGTAACAATAATTTGGTGTAAACCTTTCAATGGTCGTCGTCTTATTATTAAAACTCTCACTTGTCGTCACCCAAATAACATTTTGTTGGATCTGACAAACTGTTACATCTTGAAAAAGATAGACAGTAACCTATCTTTTATCCTTTCAAGTAAACTTTACAACATGTTCTTTCCAGTTGTCTCACTCATTGGGTCCAAGGAATGTTATGATTCCATTAAGAAAATTATTGCTAAAATCTTGTTATTCTGAAATCCAGAGTTTACCTTTTGCTGTGATGTGTTGGAGCAGTTGAATCTTTCTGTGATTTTATCTAAACGTAACACATAACCAAATGTATCCTCTTAAGTTCTTTTGATCTCAAAAGCTAATTGTTTTTGGTTTGATATTTTAAAAGATTTTTAATAAATGTACCTAAATTATTAATTTTTTTTGCGCTGTTTTATAAACATGTCAAGTGAAACTCTTTCTTGGTTAGTTGTTTCACATTCTGAAGAATTGTAAAGTGCTATTGCTTTATTGCATTAACTAACATATTATAAATGGATCCAGGTTGTCTAGGCCAAAGGTCAGTTCCACCAACCTACTTTTCCGTCCACCTGAACTTTTCATCCAATGTTCAAAACGATTTTGCCAACTTTTCCTGGGAAATTCTACCATCCCATTGGGACATTCTGGTCAACAAAAAACCTGCAATATCCAATCCCTTTTTCAATGGTCATTGTAGGGTTTTTAATAATATTTAATTGACTTCTAATGTGTTTAGTTAAATTTAGCATTTTACCGTCAACGCCAATTGCCGATAAGATATTTCTAAAGTATTTAAAATATATGTCTTGAATATTTATATTTCTAAATAGATAAATCTAAAATATTTATATATCTAAATAGATATATCTAAAATATTTATAGATCTAAATAGATATATCTAAAATATTTATATACATTAATAGATATATCTAAATATTTATATATCTAAATAGATCTATCTAAAATATTCACCTGGTAGCGGTTACGTTTACGAGTTCTCGTAAAGGTATTCAGCCTTGCTAGTAATATAAGGAAATCATTAGTGGGCCATTTACAAGTTAGCCCAGCAAAACCTATGATATAATATACCTATTATTATAGCTACAATGTACAAACTATCGTCGGAGGTAGGTTGCATTGTCCATTTAGGTTAACAGTCTTGAAATCTTTTAAAGTGTTGTTCGTCAGTTAATATCAGTTTAATTTTTCATATTCAGATTTTATTAAAATGATTAATTGTTGAGCATGCTTTTTTATATCATTACAAAGACAACAATATTGACAGTTTGATGAAATTGACAGAAATTTTAGAAAAAAGAAAAAACTGTGGCATTCTGCCCATTTTAAGAATCATTGGTCTCGTCCAAAGGGTTATTGTTTATAATTTTTATTTTTGTTTTTCTTCTTTTTTCTCTGTTGCAAATATATAAATGAATAGAAAGGTTTAATGAATGTACAGGTGCTACCTTATAGGAGACGAAAACTTGTTTCAACAAGACCTTTATACGTCGCAACAAATCAAATCAAGACGTCCACGAACTAATCATTGATTGATATGACAGACAGAGGAGAAAATATTATATCCTATTGTGTAAGCACTGGATACCAGACGACGACCCAAACAAAGTGCATTGGAAAAGGAGAACTGTTTCTTGTCATTATTTATTTTTTTGTTTTGATTTTCTTGATTGTTTTGTTGTTGTTTTTAACCTTGTGTCCTCATCTTTTGGGACACATTCTTTTTCTTTTTTTCGAATGTTTTTTAACTTTTATTATAAAGGTATTTACAGATAATTGTGTAGTGCTGCAACTAATCGTTCTGAAGGGGGCACGGGGTCTCCTTAAACAATTAGATATTCTTGAAATCTTTCCTCACAAAAAAGTAGGATAGGTTTTAAAATGTAGGGAGATTCTGGATTGAGCAAACAAAAGACCGGTTTCGTCCAATTTCAAGTTTCTTCAGTTCACCTGGTCTTAATGCATAAGGTCGTCCCCAGAGCTTGCCACCTTGTCCGTCTGCAGCACTCCTTCCAAGGTAGTCCCATGTCAATCCCCGCTCTTTTATCTCCTTTTAAACTGTCCTTCTTTACGTCCCTTTGGGTTGGCCTCTATTCCTTCTCTCGTCTGGCGACCCCTGAAAAATGACTCTTGGCAGATACTTGGTGACATACGGAGCATATAATTGATCAATCTCCATCGCCTCCTCTTGACTTCCTGGGTATGGGGTTTGGTATCAGATCTCTTGAAGAGTTTACGATTAGTCGTTTAATTTTAATGCTAAGTGCATCTTATCCATGACAAAACGAGACGTTTTGATTTTAGTTCCATTGTTTTCGCATCTGTAAATGAGTTGATAAGTGAAAAAATATTTACAGCCAAGAGATATTTGGTGATGTGGTTATTTTATTGTTGTCTTGCAGGACAGACATTTTAGAAGTCAGCAACAAGGAATGAAAGTAAATAGAGCAAAACGGCTTTGTTATAGTTCATTAAAATAATTGCCATATCTTGATGGCATGGAAAAGAAAAAACTGGTACAATATTTCAAAAATGTATTAATAAAACTGATGACAAAGAAAACAAGCGTTCAAATGAACCCTAAGAATAGCGCGCGATACTTAAGAGTCAACGACAAAAAGAGGTATGTTTACATCAGATAAACTCAACAAGAGAATATTTCTAGCATCTGCAGATTTGGATCCTTTGAGAATTTTGTTTTTAAGAAAAAATCTCACAATGCATACTCAAATCGTGTTGGCTTTGTCTCAGTAATTATGTTACTCAGACAAAGCCAACACACATAGTATTAATGTTACTGCTATGCTTGCCGTCCTTGTTATTTTCTCCTTTTATTTAGAATTCATCAAATGACTACACCATATTACCATTTTTGTTAACTTTTGTTGATCCTGCCCATTCGTGACACTTAGTAATATTATTCTACGTTCATACGAACCTCGGTCATGCAAACCTCGATCATCCAGACAGAAATTTCAAACAAATATTCAATTAATCAAATGCGAAGTCATTTTCATATCTATAAATGAGTGAGTTTTAGAACTTTATTAAATGTCTAACAAATCATACCACGCTTTGATAATTGCACAGCCTGACTTGGGGCATTTCTAGGTCTTGACCTTGTTTACACCGGGTCGATTTGTAATGTTGTCGTCAAGGATGGGGGGTTCGTAACGTAACTGGGCAACCAAAAAAAATGGCGTCTGTACCAGACTTTATTATACTCCCAAACACCATACATTTGTGGGATGACTCAAATAACAAAAATCCATACTTGCTCTTAGTTATCCAGGATAACTAGTGCCATTGGCAAGCTGTCTAAAGCTAGGTTGAACCGAAAAGCGAAGCAGGCTTTGTCAAAAGTTGTGCACATTTGGGGAAAATGTCCAACCATGTCAAACTGTAATTAAACTTGGGAGTGAACTGAGAATTTTATCCCTTAATATGGAAGGAGTGTTCACGAAACAAATAACAGTATCTGTCAGGACTACTAATGGGCTACGAGGCTAATGTATTGCTGTTGCAAGGGGTACCCACTGAAAGTGGAACTGAGCTCTTTTGTCATGAAATATAAACATGCTAGGCATGAGCTCTAATTTTTCTTGGCTGGCGGTTATGCCCGCATTCGCTCCTCTAAACCATGCAGAGAACAGATGACCCAAAAACAGAACCAATGAGAATCATAACAACTGCTACACCGTTACAAAAGGTATTGCATAAAACTCCAGGGACGAAAAGAAAGTGTGTATTACAGTGAGATATCGAAGGTTGGTATTAAAGGGACTTGAAAATGGTATTTGGTAGCTCACACCCCGACAGATATCACCTCCTAAAGGACCCAATCTGTACACTGTCAGATTACCACTCTGTAAAGAGAACACGATGATCACCAATCAACAAAATACGGTCAGCCCACGGACACATGGCGGTCAACCTTCACAAGTGTAGCCACTTCAACAACCCTTTCTGTTAAAGAGACTGAAAAGGTACTAAAAAGACTTTCCGGATGTGAATAATCTGATGATTCTCTGCCCTTGCACAGCTACTGGAGGGGTTTTTACCACAATACACGAAGCCGCATACATGCCTGTGTCTCCATCTTACCGGACTATCATGGAAATGAAAGTGAGCTCAAAAATGAGAGTGAATTGACAAAGCTTTTGGTACAGAAATCCTAGCATTCACCTTAGAAATAGAAAAACCCTGTATTACTGTAGACTTCTATAAGAAAATTTGTGTATGTTGTGGTATTTCAGGAACCTCAAGATTACTAGGAGTTTGGGCTGAATTTTATCCTGAATGTCCCAACTTCAGTGCAAAACTTGAGGTACCCAGACGGGAAAGGAAATCTGTTGAACCACTTAACTTTTCTAAGAAAAAATGAACTACAGTAAAGTTTTGAAAAATAAGAAAATCTGAAAAAGTAAATTCTATTGTAGTGTAACGTTACTAGAAATTTAGGTGACATTCTATACCCATAGTGTAGTTTTATGTTCTTTTAGCGGCAGTATTTAAGGCCCTATGGCCATGATCGCATCTGTGTATAAGTTTACACCTAGATAGTAAGTCATAGTTTATGTATTCTCTGCTGGATCTTTTCATCACAGTTTACAATGATCATGTCTCATATTTAGTATAAAAAAGCAAGGAAGATAAGCTTTGTTAATAATTTTATTTTTTGTGGGGCTTTACATGATTTTAGAATTTTCTCACTGAACTAGGGTGTCTCAGCATAGGTGTCTGTAAATAGGGGTGCACATCTCCATATCTGGTGTTGTCCTGAGTACAATGTAGTACTAAGTGCGTAGCAGGGATGCTTCAAATATTTTGTATTGGCTGTTATCCGTCTTGGCAGTTATAAGAATTAATTTCTGCAGTCGTCAGAATTACTCACAACCTACTATTATCTCTGCTCATTATTGAAAACCTACACGGTACATTTTAAAATTATTTCCTTGCTCAAAGATATTCCTGATGTCTTGTGGAATTCAGCTAGCTTTGATTCGGAAAATGTATAATTCGGTATATACCCTGTTTAGACTTCGACACAGATTTGATAATGGTTTTGTCGCTTTAATTTAGAGATTGTGGTTTTGTATTTTTGATTTATGCAAACAAGCAGAGCCATTTTGCTTTTAGTTTATTTTCGGTGTTTTAACAAGTTTGACTTCTGTATCTTCAGCTATAGATTAGGATCACACTGCACGAATCAAGTTGAAATTGTTAGAAAAGAGGAAAGGACTTTGTAGCGAGTGACTCTTCAAATAAGAAAAATGAACTTGGATATTTTCTCAAAGATGTTTCAATCTCTAAAATGAATTTTGTTGTAGAAAGTGACATCCCAAGAAGAAATATTAAATTAGTGTATATTTGTAAAAGACGCATTTCAAATACAATTTGGGTTGATTCAGTACAGAATAAAAACCGATAAGACTATTTCAAACTCTTCTCCAAATCTCACTCTTTTTACATATTGCTTCCGTATTCATGATGATTTTTAAATGATGCTAATTTTCCCTTTAATTTAGAGGAAAATAAAAAACACTCGTGAAACAAAATGCATCCTGCATTACATTTTTGACTAACTTACGCTAAAATAATTTTTTTCTAAACTTCCTGTTTTACATTAACTGAGAGGCGTATCTTTTAGAGGATGAAAAAATCTTATCTGTTTTACTTCGAATAATTATACAGGATAAGATCCTGGAGAAAATTATACCTAACTGTATTCAAAATTTTTTTATTAATGTCCATCCTGTGTAAAATAAACGAAAAAAATGTATGATTTCAGAAAAAGATAAAAGAAAGCTAAGAGGCTAATATGGTGTATCTCAAAAAATCATAAAAGTACTCTAGTGTGAAGAAATATCTATCTAAAATATTCCTTTGTTTAT
The DNA here is from genome assembly GCA_003991215.1 of Morbakka virulenta. NCBI lineage: Eukaryota > Metazoa > Cnidaria > Cubozoa > Carybdeida > Carukiidae > Morbakka > Morbakka virulenta. Next base: position 1,262,799 of record RDPX01000220.1, read on the forward strand.
TCGCTGAAAAGAAGAAATCATCAAGTTTACAACATCTAAGGGCAATTTATCAATGAATCTTCTCCCAAATCAAAGGAAATGATCCTCTTACATTTTGAGATTACTGTTTAGGAGTTAAGAGAAGTAATTACCATTTCTTTTGTTTTTTTAAATCTGAAACTCAGGGGCAAGTATTGTAAAAAAAACATTTTAAAAGATCTCATCAAGGCATTTCAAGCTAATTCAAATGGTTTGAGTTCATTGATTATTGTAACAGATTTAATCCTTGGTTTATTTATAGAATTAAATTTCAGATATTTGGGTTATTGTACGACAGAACTAAGCACGTATTTCCTGTTGGTGCCTTTCTTTATTTGACTAAATTATGCTAAAACACGCAGGAGTCCAGATCATTAAGGCTTGGTGTATTGCATGGAAAAACAGAATGTAAAGTAAGGTATAATCTTGTCAAACCTTTACTCTATTGCTGGGCTTGCCAAAGGTTTCGCAGAATTTCCGTTCATTGAAAGCAGAGATCAACCCAAAAGATAGTTGTAATTTGCAGTAAAATTCTGGGAGTTATAGCAATGTATAATGCTAGGTGTAGCTGGTTTTGTACAGAGATTTTTGGAGATAATTAAAAACATTGCTTTTTACTTTTTTTTCTCCTTTTATGTTTCAAACAGGTTTTTTTTGAATACATCAACCAGAAATTTGTGGTATTTCTAATGATAAATGTTATTGAAAGTGATGAACCGATATTAATATCGAGGTACTTGTAATTTGTACTGAAATTGAACCAGGTCATTATTCGAACCATATCATTCATTTGAGTTCTTTTCCGGAGACCCTGTCATTGGACAACTCATACCAATCATTAATTTTGCTCTGAGCCTCTCACAAAACTACGACTTCCCTTACAAGATCTGGTTGCAAAAATCACCCAAACATACATGAAAGATGTGACTGCACAAATAACGTGAGTAAGAGCGAGCAGCTATATGTCAATCGGTAAAGTATCCGACCATGTCAGCCAGAGGCACTAGTTCGAATTCAATTCGAACCCAACTCGGTGGACGCAATTTTTTCACTTGCTTCATAATTTCAAATCCATATTCAACAGATTCTCATCGTGGTTTGTATTATTTTCTTTTACATTAGCATTTAGAATTTGTTTCGTCTTTCGAATTGTATCTCCAAATAAATATTTTTGTCGTTACTATCCTGTTTAAGTGACCTACTTTTGTATTAAATTCTATAGGCATCAATCATAAGTCCTTTCGCTGCTGTTATCCACTGTAAAACTGTAGTAACAATTTGAAATGTCATTGGCCTACCGAGCTTAACATTTAGGTTAGAGTATTACTCTTACATTACTTTGTCCATATGTATTTAGGCTTTCGAACAAGATACCATTAATTGTCGTTCAGTTTTTATGTGCAATCATCGTTATGAATGATAACTGTGTATACTATACTTGTACCTTTGATACCAGTTCAAAAACCAGTCCCAGTTCTTTCCTGATTCTTTGTACCCTTTTGTAACTGGCTTTATCATATACTATGGAATCCATAAATACCGTATTTCATTAAATAGAAAAAATCTAAATCCGTCAAAAGTAAACAAAAATTCTTTTTAACATTTTTCAGCAAAGCCTGCTTATTTTTCTGAAATCTTTGTTCTTCTTTCCTTTTCAGTCTGTTATCATTTTCACCTTCTAATTTGCGAGGGAGAAACATTAAAATGTTTTTTTAAATGGAGATAAACAATTTTCACTGAGAATCTATCCGAAACAATCTGTGGCTCATTCAATTTTGCTAACATATTAGGGTAAATAAATCATTAGATAACTTAAACTTTTATTTATTAGTATATTTTAATATTTGGGTAAGAAACACCATAGGGATTTTTAATTCCTTCTTCTTTCGATGGCGGATTTAATTCTCTTTTGCATGGTTATCGTTCTGATCGTTTTTGTTCTTCTTTTGAATCCAGTAATAGCCGAAATCCTTGCATATAACTTCTTACAAAGGTACATTCTGCCGCTTCTTCATAACTTATGCTGGGTTTTTTTCTTTATAATTAAGGATTTTTTAATAAATTGAGTCAAGGTCATTTTTTACGTTACAGCACAAAACATAGTAATACAAACAACTTATAGGCTAAAAAGGCAGATGAAAATGCTATTTACAATCCTAGCTAAACTACCAAGCGCTTCCCGAATATATTGTTTTTGTTGGTGGTAGTGTTGTTGTTATTTTTTTGCTTTGTTATCCCTGATTTTTGAATAAGAGGCTCGAAATAATCTTTCTTCTCTACAACATAAAACAAAGTCTTAGAAACAAATTTTAGGCTGAAAAACACAACTCAATTCTGTCCCAGCAGAATTATCCTACTCTGCCGGGGTGTTTTTGTTTTTTTGCTGTGATGGTTTTCTTAAAATCTAGAATTGACATTGACACAAAAATAAATTTTCTTTATCTAAATGTATGCCTCCCTTGATCTTGCAATTGTAAATTGAAAATTAATAATTATAGTTCATATACCCTAGAATCAAGTGATTTTAGAATTCCTGAGAAGGCCAGGGCCGTACATGATCATGATATCTTACATACATGAAAAAGTAGAACAAGGTTTTCAGAGCTCTTTCAGTACACAGCTTTGTGTTTATAATTAATTGGATCCCAATATTTGCTGTTCCAGGTTTCCTTTCTGGCTACAACGTAGTCGAAATTGAAATTTCCAGTATCTTATTTTCCTACGGACTGTCAATTTTCTCAAAATAACAATTGACGGAGCATGAACATTACTTGGTAATTTTTAAAATATGCAATCAGTACACAGTTATTGTACCTCGTTCCAATATATCTTTTATGAATGTAGTTTTTTCTGTCGGATGGTTAGATTGTTAAACTCTTTGGCTTCTGATTACGTTTCCTTCATCATAAGACTTGAATGATTTTAAATCTTGGGTCAGCGTCTGTGGGATTTTTTTATTAACATGGGTTTTTTCTTCTATTTCTTTACAGCTTCATACCCTTACTGGCTTTATACCATGTATGATTCTTAAACATTAAAAAACCCGAAATAATTGGGAAAAGGATTTTAAAAAATTTGTAATGCTGAAAGTAAAAAGACCACCGTACAAAGCAACATCCAATAACAATTTTGATGTCAAAATATGGGGTAGATCAAAATGTTTCAAGAGAGTGAAAATTAGTAAATATATCTTGGAGGCAAAAGGTGTCAGGGAAGTCACATTTTTGAAATTCTTTACCTTTCACCACTGTCTCTTGTGTGGTTAACTGCAAAGGTACCCAGCATTCCATTCTTTTACTTGGTCTTTCACAGCTCTCTTTCATCTTTCCATACCCAATTTGAATTTTGAATTTTACTTGAATTAAAACCAGCGTCACCGGGCAGGAAAGATAGACCTCAACTGAATAATATTGAGTTTATCTAATTTTATCTAATTTTATCTAATTTTATCTAATTTTATCTAATTTTATCTAATTTTATCTAATTTTATCTAATTTTTTTCTAATTTTATCTAATTTTATCTAATTTTATCTAATTTTATCTTATTTCACCTTGTTTTATCTTATTTTTATCTTATTTCACTTCATTTTATCCTATTTTTTCTTTTTTTTATCTTACTTTATCTTATTTTAAGTGATGTGTAACGGCCACTATGATTTTAAGGTTCATATACTACGATAAACAAACTATGATACTGATGGCATTCACCAGCATAAATAATACAAGACAAATACCAGTTACCATTTGAGGGAAAGGATGGCCTCCGCAAAATGATGATAATGTTCTTGATGTGATTGATAGAATGACAAATGACGCAACTCTGAATTTTTAATTAATGGTCTATAAAGTGTCAGGGGAGTAAATTTGGCAAAACTGAAAGACTTTACCAGTATATCTTAAAGTTTTTGTTCCTTCTAAAGGACAAGAAAGGAGCTTCAGGATAAATATCCTTTAAATTAGGAATATAATCCTCGCATAATGAGATGAAATGTTATCGTTGATACCCAAGAATTCCCTGTGGCAGTTTAACACAGACGGTAAAAAATTTTCGGCAATATTTGTCCTTTTCTTCCGATTCAAAATTGATTCAAATTCGTCTAACCCGTATTAAGGATGACTTGGTCAGTGACTTTAAGAGAAGTGTGTGCGGAGGAGGGGAGGGCTGTTGGTAAGGAATGATGAAATTAGTGGACATTGATGGACTTAAAGTTTAGGTTTGTTGTTAATGTAGAATTTTGTAGTTTATCGTAGTGTCCAGAAAAGTAAATGCATGGGGTTTTGAATAGCTGGATGTAAATTTGATAGTGGGTTTAAATTCCGCATTATGGCTAAAAGAATTCCAGCAGTGTAAAAAGTGATAAAGAGAGATTCCTGGTCACCTTGCCAAATAAAGAAAATATCGTATTGCAGTCAGTGGTAAGGAGGTCTTTTAAGTTTGACTTACAGGCTAAGAATAGCGAGTCTTCACATTTCTCCTTAAATAAATTGGCAAAACTGACTACTATTTGATGTACCTACCGCATTCCCCTTGATTTGAAGGAGAAGTGCAGATCCAAAGTGAAGAGTGTTGGGCTTTAAAAGCAGAATAATACGCCGATGAAAGAGATTAATCAAAACTGAAGAGTAGTTGCTCTTTCAAATTGCTAAATGCAATAATCTGCTTCTTCCTCTTGACCTGTTTTTGGATACAAAGACTTGGTGTTCATCGTCACTGAAAAGGCAGAAGTTGGCCATTGGATATGTATAACAGAATCTTAATTAGAAAACTTGTCATGTGCTTGACGAAGGAATTGGATTTTATTCCATTAGGTTGTAAGTAAGAATTAAGACACTGAGAAGTGAGAAAGGGACAACTCTTATACTCACTGGAACTCGGTCTTAGAGATGGAAAATCGGAATAGAGTCTGTAGAATTTTGGAAGCCCATAAATACAAGGTGTATATGGGTTGCTTTTAATAAATGGATTGAGAAATCAATATATGATCTAGCATCTCACCAATGGTATTGTTTATAATTATTTCATAGTTAGCATTAAGATCTTGAAATAGTACTTCAAAAAAGTCCTTGTCATTTACAATTTGAAGACATGTATCGTTTTACTAATTGGAAAATGTATCGCCATCTCCTGGAAGTTAAAAATTACCAAGGCGACACTGATAGCAATAACATTACACTACATCATAATATTACTACAACAAAACTGCTGAAACGCTTCCACAGGATCAACTAGAATATAAACCTACCGACTGGTGAAACCAGACTTGATACCACAAGCAATATATATATAAACCCAAAATACACTATCCCTTTATCGCTTCCGAACTGCAGTTATCCACTTGAGGTCGTCTCACCGACTTCGTAAAGAGACTGGACGATGGACAAAGACCCAACGAGAGCAGAGGTTGTTTAGGTGTGACCGACAATCCATGCAAACCGATCATCAAGAATTTGTTAGATACCCGCTCACCATCCATATTGGGGCGTCGCAAAGAATGCCAGATCAAACAGATATTTCACAACTTTAGAGCACCGAAATAGAGAGAGCATGTAAATTCATTTTGGATTGTTTCAAAATGTATGAATGAACGAATACCCATCCGAAATAACATTTTATTTTGAAATATATGTTTTGGGCATACATGTTAATAAACTACTACTACTACTACTACTACTACTACTACTACTACTACTACTGCTGCTGCTGCTGCTGCTTGTCCGTGTCCATCACAGCATCGATCCAGCCTTTGTCAGTAGTCTTAGTTACAAAAGAATAATCTTGAAAGAGGGAGCGAAGTGCTGCTCTCTTTTCAGCAGATAGTTATTCAAAGTGAATTTATTTACTTTTGAAGAGTGAATTTAAAGATTAGTTTCATAAATAAATCTTGTGAGAGCTACCGAATGATTCCCTTTGACATATTTGAATACCACAACGGATTGGGCAATTTGACTTTTGAGGTTTTTGGCCACTATATCTATCTATCTATCTATCTATCTATCTATCTATTTATCTATCTCTCTATCTATCTACCTACCTACCTATCTGTCTATCTATCCATCCATCCATCTACTATCTATCTGTTTAGCTATCTATCAACCTATCTATCTATCTATCTATCTATCTATCCATCTATATGTCTATCTATCTATCTATTTATCTATCTATCCTTCTATCTAAAGTCATCCTATATCTCTAGTGTTAACTGTACATCATCTTGTGTCGTTTATGCTGCTAAATGTAATCAGCGTCATAGTATATATGTAGTTTGTACCACATCCCCTCTCTTTATTTTATTTAATATGCATAGCTCGGATATTTCAAGAAGAGATAACACTTTTGACTTCGTTTGCCGTTTTGGTGATAAAACTTGTGATTTCGAAAAAGATAAACTATTGTTTTGCAAGAGAATTTGCCACTTGAAGAGACCAATGCTTTATTACGAGGACAAATGGATTGCTCGTTCAGATACAAAATACCCAAATGAGATGGCCACGACAACAAATGAGTTCAGGCCCCTATTTTACGACAGACAACTATTCAGAATTAGCTGTATTATTTCTTGCTGTTCTATCCTTTGGAAACGACACTTGATGCTCTCACCTTACATTTCTTCGTCTTTGTCCAGTCAAGTATCACTAAAATAGCTTTAGACAAAAATAAACTTAAAACGTTTTTGGTGTCTGTAGCTATTAGATTTGCTAAATGTTCCCTGACAACCACAATTTTTTTTTGGACTTAATAGTTTATATGTATAGTCTAATATAAATTAAATTAGTTTTTTTGCTACAATTTTTAGGCTATTGAATCGAACTACTTAAAAAGTACCACAAGCAGCAAAAAATTATCCTGTCTATCCATTTGCTTTTATGTGAAATAAACTAAAGACGTATTACAAATGACGACAAATATTGAGGTCTAAAGCTAGTAATAGAATAGCAACAAATTAGCCAAATGGGTCGGTTTTCTTATGAAACTGTATGTCTAATTCAAGAAATGTAATTTCGATTGTAGGCCTTTGTTGGTGATAACAGACTCAACATGTTTCTCCTTTTCAGTTCCCTTGATGGTGATATTAAAAAATGGCATAACTGGTCTCCTGACCAGGGTTGTAAAGTACATTGTCAACAAATTTTAGCTTACTACTTTGCCTGATAGAATTTATCTTTTAATTGTAAGTCTTTATCTTTGATAAAGGGCTCAAATGACCCACTTTTTAACCGTGCTTGGTGTCCAGTTAGCAAAAATACAAAATAATACATTCTACAGGCACTACAGTGCCACAAAGTGTCTTGATTACCATTTTAAATTGATTACCATTAATTATTTAGTGAGTTTATTGTAGAGTCATTTTCACTTTAAATGTTTCTCCCAATTGAATTATATTTGATAAATTTCTATAGCACATCTTGCTTGAATAACTTTTTCTACTATCTTGGACGATTTGAACACAGTTTATAAATACATAGGATCGAAAACGATTTGCATTTATAGAAAAAGAAAAAGTCTCATCAATCTTGTTTAAAGGAATAAATTTGGATAAGGTCCAATCACCTTGCCCCAGCTTGTCAGTTTGTCTTAAAAGTTAAGAATGAGAGACAGCCAGCTAGTATTTAAACGCATTTTGCTTTTAAGAAACAAAAGCACAATGTAAACAACACGGTTGACTTCAAAATACCTTCAGTAGAGATACAACTTTCACATTTTACTCTGATTGGAATTATGCCAACAGAGATTCCTTTCCTACAACTACAGAGAACTTTTGAAACTCATATTAAGAAACATTCTTTAACATTTTCCTGTTTCTCGTGTATTATGCTATTATTTTTGCTATAGTTACAGTATGATTATGATTCAGTACCTGGCGGTGACTATACTTTTACTTTAAGTGTCATAATGAAAAAACGTCACATTTAAGGTTAGATTACAAAGAACTAGCCCATTGGATTCTCTCTTGCATCCTCTACAAAAGAATAATATTTTTCAAACCATTAACGTGAGCACATCGAATGCACTAACATCCAACATCCAAGCTGTTTGCTCCAAGTTTTCCACTTGTTTTTCAGTGTATTATTTCAAATGCTTTTAAATTTCAAGTTTATTTAATAGTCTTGGATGAATTCTTTTTCATCAAAATTAATTTTATATATGATTTGAATTCTTCCTTTATTTACTTGTACTTGTAGTGATTACTCAGTTTTGCAGGTCCTAGTTATTCTAAGACTAGTTTCTAATGAATAAATATGAAACATCACATAGCACAAAAGAGAGAAAGTTTACATTGCTTATCTCGAATTATACACATGTGCCCTATGCAAAGTCCTTGTTCACCACAGATTCCGCTCAGATATCCAATGAGAAAGAAGTGCCAAGCTTCATAGGATAGAAAATCAAAGCAAAACAGAGACAAAACTGATCCAGGATACAACACAGCAAACATAAGAGCTTTTTTTACAATCAATAGCATGTAGGATTAACAAATCTGTACCATACGCGATATCACAGATTCTATTGTGATCCTGACGGCAAGGTCCTAGCCCATGTATGTGTTGTTGTTTACCGTAATAGCGTAAGTGGTGGAAAGATTTTTTCCATCAAAGTTTTTACCAATAACAGAGTAACACTTATTAGATATAGACAACGTACAGTCCTTACCTTTGGTCATACTGTAAGATATATTTATCCTCCTTCATCATGTGTAGACCTTATTCTAAAAAATATTTTTGGGAGTTTTTTTCATCGTAAAAGGGCTAATTTCATTTTCAGTCAATTTCAGATGCAAGTTGAGTCAGGCATTCTTAATTAAATCAGCAGCTCGTGTGAACATAGGGAAATGACATAGCCCAGAAAGTCTACAATTACCAAGCCCAAACCAGGCTGTGGATGATAATTCCATCTTTTCCATTTGAGATAGTGTACAAAAGGATGCTGTTATCAAAACACTATCAAAGATACCACATACCAAAAAAAGTGCCTTATTTAAGTTCAGACAGGTACTGAATAGCTATATATCTGGGAGCCCCTTTTCCGGGACCTGGCGGATAGAAATTATTGTACATTTCACAACCTCCCTCCAGAAAAATTGAAATGGGATTTTACTAATTTGATTGACTTGCCTGGAATTTAAGCGTTGACGCTAGCAATTGTACAAGGAGGTTTGGTATAAGGTTTGGTATAATCATTATCTCTAGTTCGTACAACTATATGTACAGCTTACAACTGTGTTTGTCTTTTTGGGAGCTTTCTGAATTCAGCTGGCATTTAATCTCTTCTCCAACATTAATTTGTCTTCAGTAAACAATCCCTTTATTCTTGAGTGCAGTGTTGCAACGTGTGTAATATCAGATATTGTGTGTGAAACTGTAGCTTGGCGCCAAAACTTCTCTTACCATCTTATCTTACCATCTTATCTAACGCTCAGATGTTCGAATTCTTTTCTAACGTTCATTAACTTTTTTCATTCAAAAGTGAAAGAAGTAATTTTTTACACAATCTTTGATAAAAGACCAAAAAGAACTTTCAGATGCAACGATTACAAAGGAGAGCATCTGAGAGAAGGTCATCATCAAATTTTTGGTGATGAAGAAAATCCAGTACGATGAATATCAGGAACCACGAGTAAAAAGAGTGGTAAAACAATGATGATTTTACATTTAAACCAAGCAGTTGGTGAAAAAACATTACCCTGGTGTAATTTGTAGTCCTCAGACCAGTGGCTGTTAAACTTTGTCAAAAATTTAAAAATTTCCATTTAAAGAATGACCTATTTTGCGCAAAATTCCCCCGCAGATTTGGCTCCTGCGCTTTCAAAATCTCGCCTTGTGTTTTCATGTGTTAGCAGATTTGGTAATTCAGAACTAATAGACTGCAAAAATAAACCAGATTCAATTTCCTTTCCAGTTTGATGATGACAAATGCTATGCAGATATTAGTATTTTTAAATCTTGGGATGTTACTTTCAACACATCTTTCAAAGGTGCCAGCAAGATCCAAAATGAGGAAAAACCCCTTCCACTTCTAAGACCCCTCGAAAAAGACCATCTTGATAATAAGCCTGCGGGGGGGGGAGTTAAAATGAGCTCAGTTTAGGTTTATAACTGAATTTGAAGGTAGTTTATTACACGATGTTTGATTAAAAAAGACTAGTTTACCAATGTAATTGAAACAGTAAAAAGTTTCATAATTGAAAGACAATGAAAGAACGAACGACGTCAAACAGAGTAAAGTTCTGTTTCATCATCCAGGAATCTTTGCTAATTATGAAAAGTTTATTTCAGGGATTTGCTTATTTCAATTCAGTTCATTTCACTTGGATTAAGTACAGCTAATTTTTGAAATCTGTTGAAGACGAAAGGCTTGCCACAAGTGAAGCTAAATGAAAATAAAGGAAGTAACTTATTAAAAAAGAGAGCAAGTTCTGAACTCTTTTGTGTAACAGAAAAACTTCAGGCCTCCAATACTCTGTACTTGCTAAAGGAGAAAGTACCCATTTTAATTGACAATTAAACTTGCTATGGGATCAAGATGTATTTGATAGCTGACATTCCAAATTTGCACTCAGGTTTCTGTGCGGTGGTCTAACCGAATTATTTACGGTTAAATTGAAACAAAAGAAGTTTATTTTGCTTTTAATTGTAAGAGTCAGTAAATATAATTACAACAATAATCTAAATATCGGGAAAGAAGGTAAAATGCTATGTCAAGTAACTGCATGCCCAGATTTGAATTACTCTTTTTCTTCTTCTTCATTAACTTTAGTCCGATTGATTTCTTGGGCCAGCTGCTCGATTTTCACTCTTCCGATCTTGACCATCTTTCTCTCTTGTATCCAAGATGCTCATTCTTCTCCATGTCTCCATCGCTTCCTTTGTCTGGTTAAACCTCGCCTGCTTCTCCTTTCCATTTTAATCGGTCTCTCAGCTGGCTCTTTTTCTCCCCTTGTCTTTAGGTGGCAGAGGTTTATTGAACGACATTCTCTTGCTTTCATGACTAAACAACATATTCCAGTTATTTTGCGGATGCCGGTGGTTTCTCTTTGTCCCTTTAACGAGATACCTGCTACCCATGGTACCATACGTACCTTCGTTCAATGACGTAGACCTTCCTCTTTTTTTCTAAGAACCCATGCCTCTGCAGCGTATAGAAGCAATGATCTTAGAGCAAAAATATAAAATTTCACCGTTAATGTCACTATTCTGTTGTGGCTCAAGTACTCTGGCTCATTACAAGCTCTAGCCCCCTGAATGTATGCATGCACACCCCTGTCCAACAAGGTGATTTTACTAGCAACTGATGGAGTTCTTTGTATGAAATGAATGCATTCAGATGTTCCACGTTTCACTGATAGGCTGTTGGACAACGAAACACACGTCTGAAGATTGAAATATATATTATTTATATTTGTGAGTGTTATCTAGTGTATGCATAACAAAAAGTATTCAATGAATATAGCAGAGACATACAGAAAGTGAGACATAAAAATTAAGAGTTATAATTCCAACTAATAGTTTCAGACTACAAATTGCTTGTTATGGCAGGATTAAGTGAGTACCCTGTTAGGGTTTCACTCATCAAAATTTAACTTTGATTGTAGCTGTAATGGTCGATGGCTAATTATTCAAAAATTTATTGAAGTGATTATTTATAGCTGATAAAGTTGAACAAGTGTGTTTTAAATGCCTTTACAAAAATTTGTTTCATTACAATGACATGAATACATTTAAAATACCTTTCAAGTAAATGTAGAGCATTTGCAATACCAAATTTGCTTTTATCAGAATTGAATGAATGAATACATTGACTTGCTACGTATTTCAACTGATGCAGTAACTCTTCATTTTAATGTAGAAAATGACAAGGAGAGTATCTCATACCGAAAAAGGAAAGGATTTACAAGAGTTACGTCATTGTGATAGAAGATCTTATAGGAAAGCATATGTTTATAATTTAAGATTGATTAAGCTGTTCTGAAGAAGTAAACAATATTGTACACTTCGCTGTGTAGTTTTCTCTTTCAGATGCAATGAAACATTTCAAAAAAACTATTTTTGGTTCATTTCAGATTCCCTGATTATATCATATCAGTTTATCATCATGTACGGAAGGCTCATATTTGAGCCGCCGTGACTTCCTTCGTCATGGCTCTCCACATGACCCGGTCCTGCGCCGTTCTATATGCTTGTACTATGGAGAGTACAGATTCTTCCTTGATGTTGTCCCTGTACCTTGTCCTCGGCCTTCCTCTTTTCCTAGCTCCAGTAACCATCCCCATGATCAGTTCTCCTTCCAGAGTATTGCTTCTTAGTATGTGTCCTAAGTAAGAGAGTTTTCGGTTCACTACGGTCTGCAAAAGTCCCACGTGCCACTGAATTCACAAGACGTCCTGGTTCGTTACCCTCTCCGTCCAACTTATTCTTAAAACTCCCCTGTAACACCACAGCTCAAAGCTACAGAATTGTCTCCTATCACTCTTTTTGAGAATCCATGTTTCACTACCATAGGTTGCAATAGGAAAGAATAGTGTGTTTAGCAACCTCACTTTCGTTTTCCTTCATATTGATCTGTTTTTCCAGACTGTTGTGAGCGTTGATCTTGTGTTTTTCGCGACAGAAATCCGTTTCTCTATTTTAAGGGTATCGTCATAATCATCAGTAAAAAGGATTCCCAAATAAATCATTTGTCTGACATTTTACCAATGGTTGACCCTTTACAAATATACTGCATTCATCATCATTTTCTTCGTAAAGGATCTTCAACACCTTAGTCTTCTTTGCATCCAATGAGAGTGCAGCGCTTTCCAAGCTTCTTTTCACTCTGTCAACAAGGCCTTGTAGCTCCTCCAATGTACTCGCTATCAATACTAGATCGTCAGCATAGCTGACGTTTGTGATCTTCCCCCTACTCTCACGCTTCCTTCAAAGCCTTCCAACGCTTCTCTCATTATGATATCAGTTATGTGTACAAAAGTTATGCAAAACCAACAAGTGGAATACACATTAAAATTCCTAACATGAAAAAAGTATGAATAATACGGCATCGTATTATTTTTGTTTTTCATAAAAGAAAATATAAAACATCTTGAATGTGACACTCTACTGTAAAGAATTGGAAATAAATTTCCCCCAGTTGTCTCAGTTGGCAAATCCTTGTATGTTGGCATTCGAGAAACACTGCTATTGTTAACATCGAGGGCCAGTTTGTCAAGGTCACATTCAGAACAGATAGACAAATTGATAACAGCATTGATGTTTTTTGTTTTTACGAGAAATATAAAACCTGCAGTTACCATTTTCGTTTCTGTGAAGGGGAAAAAAGCCATTCAATCCGTTTTCTCTTATCATTTATTGCTTATCCTTAACTGTGTGCACAAAATGATACTTGTTTAATTTTTAGATCCAGCAAAGTGAAGTCACTCTTTGGACACATCGCCAAATAGCTCACTCTAAGCCCACTCTTGTCGTTGTTCTTGTTCTTCTTCTTTTTGTTGATCTTCTGCTTGTTCTTTTCCTTCCACTGCTTCTTCTTCTTTCTTGGCTTCTTTTTCCTTTTGTTTTTTAACAAAATTAAATGAGCTGTTGTTGTCAATCACAGCTTGCTTGAACTTTGAAAGGAAGAGACTGAGTTAAAGTAATCTGCACGGTCCAGTGTTTTTTATTTTGTTTTTCATCCAATTAGTCTTGATGTAATCATTAAAGATTTAAAGGTATTCAATTATAGACATTTGTGAAAATTAGATAGCAGTAAAAGCTCTCTCTTTTAACATCGTCATAAAAATATCAATACGATACCTACGTCTTCTTTGTTGCTACCTTTGGTTGTGAGATATTAAATTAGCATTTCATTGAAAAAAATGGTGAATTGAGTACAAATGGAAAACTCCCAAATTAAGCGGGTCCCTGCTAACGACCAATGCTTACTTTAAACTCACACTTACTATTGGATAGAAAAAAACTGTTTATACATAAGGCCAATATTTCACTAAAAATATTCTTTGATCCTGGTCCTAAATGTGGAACTGCATTACTTATGGACGGCACTAAATTGATTCTACGATACCAATATATTTTCAAGCACCAAATCTTCACAATTTATGTGTAAATTCATTTAAGTTGTTTGTTAATACTGTATTGATTTCCATTAAAAACATATAGTATAGTACATATTGTCTTTCAAAACAGTTTTTTGTGTGGTCGAGATGTAAAAGTTTTTATTAGCAGAGAATAATAAGAGATTTTTCATACTTTTCTTGTGTAACGTGCAGTGGAGAACAAATATGTTTTGTTTCATTTTAATCTTTTGATCAGTGATGTCCTTACTATAACGAAAAGCTATTAATCTTACCAACAAAGCAATTTTCATTTCAAAAAAATTGAATGCTTGCAGTACAGTAAAACCAACAAAAGATAAGATTAGGTCCTCGGATGTTAAAATTATAAAAAAATAACAGACTTTCTTATCTCCCACGAAGCAAATGACTGTCTCATTGCAAATAGGAAACAATGAAACAATGACTCTGCTGGTTAAAGTTTTGTATTCCTTTGACAGTGGAACACATAAAACTTAAAGTAGGTAGCATAAGGATATTGTTCCCTTTTCTTCGCAATACACTGCAAAGCTAATAGCCTCCATGTCTGCTGAAGATGATGCAAAGGAAGTTGGCTTCTGACAAAAATAGCCCCCCATGGTTAAACTGTTTCAATATCTGGGAGCTTTTTAACTTGTTTTACCCAAAACCCAAGCCAATAAAAGCATGAAAGAAATGGATATAGTTGGATCCTGTTTGTCACTTGAGCCAAGATATATTTGGAGTTACTTACGACTACATCATTAACTCAGTTTCTACAAACATTACTTTTTTTACATTTTGTGGAATAAAAATGTGGTTTCTTTTATGTCATTTAGTAACAGAGCACTCAGCTGCAAAATATTTTAATCCATAGTTTATATCTTTCCAAGCCAGCAGGAGATGATGGAATTATCAAAGGAGTCTGGAGTACAGTTAAACAATTATAGGTCACTTGTTGTTAGGATTTGAAAATCACCACTGTCGTGGCCGTTAACGTTAACTATTTGAGTGTTCAGGGACTATTACATCACAGTACCCTCATGGTATCTCAAAGGCTAATTGGGAGGAGGTCATGAAGTTATTAAAAATGATTGATTGATGTCATTAACCAGATTCAGCTTGCACCTATAAGCCAAAGACGACATGCATTTAATACGTAACCATGAGTACTTACTTTTATCTTGAGTTACTTACAATTATCTTGTGAAATATGGTTCCGCTCCAGCGTATTTTGAAAAATTATCGAGTGATTAAGCAGTGACCTCCCAGGAGCCCTTGGTGATTGTCTATGGATTTCCACAAGTTATG
Source organism: Morbakka virulenta (assembly GCA_003991215.1). Lineage (NCBI taxonomy): Eukaryota > Metazoa > Cnidaria > Cubozoa > Carybdeida > Carukiidae > Morbakka > Morbakka virulenta. The sequence goes on from RDPX01000220.1 coordinate 1,278,185, forward strand.
TCAGTATCTATCTGGTTGTCAATAGATAGTCGTGACTCATCACAGGGAATCAGTGACAATCTTTGGAGATAAAAAGAAAACTCCCTAATTAGCTGGAACTTATCTACCTAAATGGACGTTATGGCCAAATCGTGTCAAGTATGAAGTCGTATATCGAAAAATTGTTTATCATGGCAATTCCGATGCAATGACTCAACTTCCATTGCATGAAGTCAAAAAATTTGGATTGGAGAAAACTGGCAATAGTTGCGATACAATCTGTGTGAATTAAGTACTAAATCTGCAAGCTCAGCCATTCGATGTCATAATAATGAAGGGAAAATAGTTTGGAAAACTCTCAGCCTCATTGTCTATTAGCAGCAAATATCTTATTCTTGGTTCCCGAGTAATACCTTTCAGTTTTTAGCCGAGAATTCTGAAAAAAAAAATATATATATATATATATATATGTGTGTGTGTGTGTGTGTGTGTGTATACGTCAGGAAATGTCATGGAGCAAGATGTACCTAGATCGTCCCTTGAATTTCATGGGGTGAAATTGGCTTCAGTATATGATAAACCTGTATTATTCATCCAGCATCATCTGTGTGAATCGAGGCTACAAATAGCGTTTCCAAGTGTTTGGTGGAAGCATTCAACCTGCCATTGAAAAAATCACTAGTGCATCGGAAACAGGGATTGAAGGAGTTATTCGTGCAATATAAAAGAACATCAATGTCAAGCAAATATGAATTCATTGAACTACTGAATTTTCGTCAACTTCGAACAATCGATACTTTAGCTTCCTTACCTGAACTCTAGGCTTAGGGAAAGCAGGCAGAAAAGGCTATCATGTCACGGCAGCATGAAATAACTTGTCTTTAATTTCCACCTATACCGTTCTTTTTTATGTCTTCTTTGCTCTAACACGGTTTCTGATCCCCTTAGATGTCAAGTGGAAAGAACGTCTGGGTACTGAGCGTGACTATTCCGCAAAATCATGTCTATCTCGTTCTAATGATCAAAGTATTCATAGTCTAATTTCGCACTGTAGAGGAAGATTGTATTTGGACACCTTGTGAAGTCAGAAGATGTGTAGAATCTTCCCCAGGCAGATTATGTGAGAAGATCATTGCTTGTTGGCAAAAGGTCACATCTGTGCATTCAAACTAAACACTAGACACAACTAATGTTTAACTTCATTTAGGTTTGTTTATAATACTGTGTAAATTTTCAGACATTATTCACTGATCGCATCACATTTTAAACTTTGTTAAGCTTGCCTTTGATATCAGTTTTAGCACCTCCATCATTCCTCACAATACTATCCAAATAAATAAATTGTTGTGTGACAGCCAAATCGGGGTCAGAGGCTTTCACTGGAATAGGGTTGCCAACAGTCAATGTCAAAGTTTCAGTCTTTTTCTGGTTCACTTTGAGTCCAATTTGCCCTGGAAATGTACACAGGTGATCAGCCTTCTTTCGGAGGTGGTTGTATGTATATAAGGCAAGTCATCAGCAAAATCCAAGTGGTCAGGTGACAAGAAGAGCATTCAGCGATTTCTTTTATTTGAATTCTCTGTTAGTCAATTTTCAAGTTGAACAGTGTTGCTGAAGTCACACAGTCTTGTCTGACTCCGATTTTGACTTGGAAACTTAGGCTCCTGTCTTCAACAGAACACGAACAGTTTTTAATGAAGATCTTGATAAGGTTGGTCATTTTGAAAAGAATTCCATAGCGTCTTCTATAGGCTCTCTAAAGTTGCTGTCAAATGCGTTTTTAAGTCAATACAATTCACATAAAGTTTTCTTCACATTAAGAAATTTATTATGGCTTTACTAAAGCTTTTCAGATGTCAAGGTAATAAACTGTCTTAACAGGAAGAATCTTCAATAGGAAATGTCTTTCTTAAGAGGAAAGTAATACCTCCTAGTACAGCTTATAGACTGAAGGACTTTTATGAATAAAACGATGACCTTGCAATAGCAAAGAGTTTAATAACCATACTAGAAACCATTTCATACTCTAATGCTATATCTTAATTGTCATTTTCTGCTATTTTATTTATTTTCACACTTTAAAGGTGTCTTTAACTTTATAAATGCCACGCTGGTCTTGTTTTATATTCTTTTAAAATAGCACATGATTTGCCATGATGCAAACTCTACATAAATTTTTCGCGGCATGACGACAAAATTAATTATTTTAAATGTTTAAATGTTTTGGTAATGAATTTTGCGTGAAAATTTAATACGAAAATTAATGTAAACCTTATAGGTCTTTAAGCAATATTTGCCATCTTTTGGTAGACTGAATAATCTTTAAAATTCGTCTGGTGATTTTAAAAGGTTCTTCTGACTCTAACCTAGATCTATTAAATAGAAAATGACAGATTTGGTCTCAATTTGTCTGAAGGTTGTGTACAACCCCCTTGTACGTCACCCACGTATACCTGGGTTTGGGACTAAATTGGTGGTCTTCAAATTTTCCTAACAAACTAATTCTACAAGAAGATAGGGAATGCAAGCAACAACTCTCTAGATGTGCTGCTCTGCAAGGCTGCTTAAAACAAGAAACAAATTTCAGGATTAATGAAAACGAAGGAAAAAAACAGATAAAATGTTCTACGGATGTTTAAATAAAAGTGTTATAATAGGAAGTTACAAAACGCAAATGAATCTGTTCCCTACAAAATAAAGGAAATAAAGAGGCATTCGGAAACCTAATGTAGTCTGAGTTTAGCCATATGAAAAGGATAAATTGTCAAGTGTATTAGCTTTCTTACTTACGTAGCTATTTCAAAAAGCGCTTTTAAAATTGATTGTATACAAAAAGAGACAAAAAGCATCCAAAGTTTTAAAGTACTTGAAATCTCTCTATTTCACATGCTTGCCCTCTGGATAAATTGTATTCTCTGTTATAACCCCAAACAAGGGTGGAACCCACTTCAGTGCTAAGGATTTCTTATTTCATACCCTCTATATACTTGTAAAAATATATTTATATTTCTTTTTTTTCCCCTTTTCTCCCATGTCCGAAAGCATGTACGCACAGGTAGTTTGTCACTTAGGAAGGAGAAAATATTGGGGCGGACTCTTTCCAGGTACGTGACTGATGTTCGAATCCCCAACCCCTTGCATGTTAAGCACCAGGCCACTACTGCTTAACCCAATCTCTATAGATAGGAAGGGAAGGAGTATACAATAAAAGAATCTTTATTTCCAATATTGCAGTAAGGTATTTCTTTTGTGAAAAGTGCAAGTATAGCTACCCATCCAACATATGCTAATCTAAAAACTCCAGTCAATTGATCTGTCTGCAGTAGAAATCATATAGTCTTTTACAACCATGACTTCTAGCAATAAATTCAAGGATTCGCTGAGGTATAAATTAAAGATTAACAGTTCCATGTTGTTGCAACAAGATTTGAGTTATGTCATGAAGATATCAAAATGTAGGAAGTAAGATAAGATTTTCATAGTATTCTCTATTAGAAATGTTTCTTTTGTAAGGAAAATAGAACTGTTACTTTGAGAATCATAATTATCAACATTGATTAAAACAAAGGCGTACAGTATCAGTTAGTTGCAAGCGGATACAGGCATCATAGAACAGGGTGGCAAATGTTAAGTATGCTGAACATTTGGTAGAAAATACTTTGTCCTTAAAAGCAGATGATCAGTGGAAACACTGGATTCAACGCTCGTCTATACAGTTTAGCGACAGGTGGCTGGTTATTTCTAATTATCGGCGTGGAGGTAATGAAAAACTTGTGAAAAAGTGTGCGTCGCTAACTAGAAGGCGAAATTAACAAGAGAGAGCCATAAGTTAAATTTCCTAATGCCCGAATACGTGATATCGAAAGGATTCGAGTTTTATTCATCTTCTAAACCCGACATCTACCATACGCTTTGACAGCGAGACAACCAGAGACAATTTTTCATGTATTGAATTTTCATGATTGTGGTTTTCTTTCCAGTTGCATCGATAGCAGTATGAACAGTGTATAATTCCTAACGTGACACTCGCTTATTGCAATATTATCATATGTCTGAACTCCATATTTTTCTGACGACATTCGCACATGCAGTGTCTAACACAAGTTTAGCTACTACTCTGTCTTAAGATTTATGAGCAACAGCTGTTTTGCGCCGCAAAGAGAGCTAATTCATCAGCTTCACAAACCACACCTTCGATGTTTTTAATTAAGTCTTAACAACATCAGAGTCGTTGATAGTATAGAAGAGCCTTGTGACACGATTAAGTAAAGTAAGACAGAAAATAATGACTGTAAAATATTGTAAGCAATTCCTTTCGCTTTGTAATTATGTTCAAGTTTAACTCCTAGACTTTTATGGGTGATTATTATAGTTTGCGTTACGGACTGGTTAGTAGCTTGGGTGCTAATTAGAGGGCGGTGCGGCAAAACAAAACCATCCAAGATGGTGCAACGCTAATTGAAATATTTTTAAATAGGGTGGTTTTAATCATAGGGAGAAGTTAATTAAAGGGAGGCGCTAATTAGAACTAAAACGATGATATGAGAACTACCAGCAAAAGATATCAGTTACACAAATTTATTTAGTGTACTATAAAATTAAATAATGCATTCTATTAATAAGTCTGAAACATCTAGAGGGTTTTAGTACTGAAGTAGTTACTTGAACATTCGTCTGTCGACTACCAGCTTTTTAGAATAACACACTTGTCAATACCCAACAAAATGACATTCTGCCTTTGTGAAATTCGATTTTTATTAAGGAAAGTAACACATCTATGACGACAAAGAACGAATACCAGTATACTTTTCGGGACTTGGTGGGATTTTCCATGACGATTGTAATGGTTAACAAGCATTCCATAATTAATACCAAAACAACAGGACTAGATAGAAGGACGATTGTGTTTTAAATGTTTATGTTAAGGAACTCTTAGACGAAAAAAGGAATTTTGGTTCGAAGCTTATTTATACAAAAAAACTGTACTTTCCTATTATAAATATAACAAATTCTTCTGAAACAACAGTGTATGTAAATCCACTAGAAATATATTTATTTAAATATATTTCTAGTGGATTTACAAATTATTAGTTGCAATCATAGTTCTTATTTTTCGTGTTTTACCTTATATATATGTTCTTATATATATATATATATATATATATATATGGTACATTCGATTCGGTTAACCGTATTAGAGTGCTCCATACATAACTGCAGAGCGTAATAAAAGATATAATAAGTTGGAAAGAATCAAAAAACTACACTATCCATTTCGACAAGCCTGTTTCGTGATTTTACTCACTCGTTAGGAAAAGTACATTTCCTGACGAGTGAGTAAAATCACGAAACAGGCTTGTCGAAATGGATAGTGTAGTTTTTTTATTCTTTCCAACTTATTATATCTTTTATATATATATATATATATATTCTTATATATATGTTCTTATATATATATATTCTTATATATATGTTCTTATATATATATATTCTTATATATATGTTCTTATATATACATAATATTTTTATGAAACAATGTTTTTACCGTTTCACCATTTCACTAGTGATTTAAACAAGTCAAATTTATGAAAATTGTACTTGGAATAGGAGAAATGGCTAACTAAACTTGAAAGAAACCGATTTCGTATTAAATTCATTGGGACTTATTTAAGAAATGGTATTATACAAAGATTCTTAAAATTTAAAATTAAACTAAATTTTCAGAGGAGATTACTGAAAGAAGAACGCTCAAAAGCTAAACTTTGTCTTGGGACATTATGAAAAGGTTGATGAAAAACGATTTAGAGTGGAGGATAAATTTGACAGTCAACTTTGATAGCCAATTGTACTGTTTAGCCAGAATAACAGCTTTATAAGTCCAATATGCTGTCTCTACGACACAAGACAGCAAAATAGTGTCTCTCAAAACGAGAACGAGCACTCTTTAATGTCTACGACTCAGTAAAGCTCTATGACATCGAAGGATATACTCGTAAAAATTGAAATGGTTTTTAAAAGGATATAACAACATCACCAAAGAAGCTTTAAATGATCTTAATGTTACCACTTTAAAGTATATAAAAGCTGTATCGACAAAGAACACTCCAAGAGATATTATGGAAACGAACAAACTTCTCAAGGAGAATGACCTTTTAGCGGTACCTTGTGATAAAGGTACTGTAACTTGTATATAGACGGGTTTCTGATGACGTATTATTATTATCGTTTTCAGTCTCCACGCGGTTTCGGGTGCAAAATATAAACAAAGATGGTGGATATCATTGTATTTCCCTTAATTACTACGCGATTTAATTCTGAAACCATCCACTTTTTAATGTAATTTTTGCAAGATCTCAGCCGCCATCTTACTCTTGTTTTATCTATCACTGTTTTGTCTCGACTTCCAAACCTGGCTTTGATTTTTTTTTTTCGATAAATGAACTTTGACACCGTCTGAAGATATCGATTGTTTTTTTCCCAACCCAACAGAAAATGTTTTCGTTACATCGTCAATCAGCGTAAAAGCTTAATTATTCACAGCCTGCTGACGTAAAACCACTATCTGCATAATAATAACAAACTCTAATCGAGCACGAGGGTCCAGAAAATATTTCAAGAGACGTTTTTCTTGTTCTTCTACCGACCTTTTCTCAAAATGGCAACTCATGTTAATCTCACGTGGGCGAAAAATTCTGATTACTTTAAAAATCTCGAAAAGGAAGATCAAGAAAAATATTTGAAAAAATTAAGAGCTTTTTGAAACATTCAGGCAGATTCTTTCTTAGTGATTTCTTTTCACGCCAATATATAAGATTTTCTGTCATAAATTTTGAAAGCTTTGGTAGCCACGAGCGGAAAACTCTTGAGACAACAGCTTCACTGACCTGAAATCGGTACGCAATATCCTTGTTTGTCAAACCCATTCTTAATTTAACCAGCACTAATAAAAGATGATCTGCGACTGTTGAAATGTTTGTACCAGTATCTTGTGGTCCATACTGTAACAACCAATTTCATGGCTAATACCTGTATAAAATTGCAACATAAGTCCACGACTTTTAAAATTTCTGTAACGAAAGACAGCTTTATCTGCTGTACATAGTTTCTTGTTCAGTTTCCTAATCTCATTAGTCATCTCTAGTGAGTCACTTTGGGTCATCTTAAGGAGGTGTTGTGTCTCTGCAAGTTCTTGTCTCAGATTTTTAACCTCTTCTTCCAAATAGGTGTTTCTCGCTTTCAACACTTCAACAGAAAATTCTAAAAGAAAACATAGACATATAAATGAGGAATAAAAACAGACGATTTCTGGTACAGAACAAAAATCTATATGTTATGTAAACTACTGTCTTAACTGAGAACTTTGAACATCTATGCAAGTGAAAATTAAATAAATCTTTCATCCATTATTAATAAAATTATCCTTTAAAAACCTATTTCCTACAGCGTGCCACAACTGAAAAAAGAAACCCTAACTTGATAAACTTAGGAATACAAGGGGTGGTGGGAATAAGTGGGGTGGGTGGAAGTTTTGCTCAAAGTAGTGTGTCTGAAATAAACGGGGTGTGTGGAAAAATTTCCAAAAATAAATAAGCGTCTATTCCAGACTCGAAAGTATATAAATTAAGGAATGTTTAAAATATTTTACCTTGTTTTTCAAGGTCTATGAGATTACTGCTGTCCTCTTCTTCATTAATCTGTTCCTCAGGGAACGTTTCCACAGACTGGTCTTCAGGTTCATTAGGTTCTACAACACTTTCATTTTCCTTTGATTTTCTTCGTAATAAAAGTCGTTCATGACGTTGACGTTTTTGAACTTTGTTTGACTTATCGTAAAGTTTGTGCTTAAATATCGTAGGGATGTAAGCTGGGCTGGAAGGATCATCAGACTTCTTACCTAATAACATCAAAAATTAAAGAGTCAGACAAAGTTTTAAAATGGCAAATCAATCCTTAGATCTTACATAACATACAAAACATACTGAGGAAACACATACAAAACAGTAAGAAATAGTTATTATATTAAAAATACTAACCAGATATGAAGTGTGCACTGTGGATTCTTGCATGTTCGATCTGTTGTTCACTCCAATCTAACCTTTGAATTTGCCCCAACCACTGCTCTCTCAACTTCCCATTTTTCTTTGGTATCCGATAAAAAACAAAATCTTTTTGTTTAGTACTTCGATTCGTGCAGCCTACACCACAACAAGATGGCATTTTCTTCGTAGTAAATGTAAAATATAACTAAAAATCAGGATAACAGTACTGTACAACGCACCACAACACCCTGTTCTCAAGCAAAAACACGAATGGCGCCGATTATGTTTTGCACCCAATTTTCCCCGCATGCGTGCGCAGGACCCAAAATCAAAACAAAAACAAAAACACAGAAATCCGTCTATTGAAACGTAGCATTACCATCAAATTCTGAACTAAGACCAATTTGAAAAAGTAACGAATTCCTATAAAAATGCAAAGGAAACCTGTGTAAAAGACGAACAAATAATAAATACCATCTTGAACCAACTTTACATCGATAGAAGGATAGAGGAACAGCTGTAAAAAAAAGCTGTACAACTACCTAGGCTTTTCGGACTGGCTAAAGTTTGTAAGAGTAATGTACCGGCTCGTTCTGTCTTCCGTATGCCAGGGCCATTCAATTATGAGATTCCTGAAAAGTAGACAAAATGGCAATATATTATGAATCGAAACTCGAAACGTTCAACCCTCAAAATGGTGGAAAGTTTGAAGAATGTACTGTTAGATTTTGACAAAGTTATAGTTTCTTTTAATGTTTCTTCGTTGGGTACGAAGTTACCTGTGAGAGAAGCAATAGATGAAGTACTCAACACATTGTATTCTGGACAATCCACCACTCCACCAGTCGATAAAGAAACGTTCGTTACATTTACAAAACTTGTCCAACTAATGTAATTATGTCAATACATAGCAGTTTGTTCTACCAACAGGATGGTTTAGCAACAAGAACGCAACCAGACATTTGGTCATCGAGTTTTGAACCTTTCATTCGTGATGAGGTTCAGTTACTTAGACAATACATGGATGATATTCTGAGACCATTTCAAAAGAATTGAATCCAATATAAGCTAAGCAAAATATATAAACTGCTTCCAAACCTGAAATTTACTATCGAAACCTAACCAAAAGAAAATACCTTTCCTTTATCTTTTGTATTTTGCAATATTGCGATATTGGAAACAGACGAACACTTGTTGATTCGTAACTTTCAATCGGTGGCTCCCAAATCGTACAAAAGGTCTGTTGTCGAAGGTTTTGTTTTCAGAAAAAACAACGCATATAGTGATTAGATATTTTTCGACGCAAGTTTTGAGAAAGGCAAGGACACCAATATCTTCCAGTGTGCTACGATCTCATAATAAGAACAACGATAGAAAAAATCAAAGCATCTCAAAAATCAAACCAACCAGCAGCTAAAGACCAATCAATTGAAAAACAAGCAACGGTTTCTTTAAGAATCCAGTACAGGGAACTAAAAACTGATCCCTTCATAAAGCAACTTAAATATTCAGATGCAACTTTTCAAGCAATCCTGACCCTAAGGAAATTAAAAAGCGTTTTGAAATGTTTAAAAAGTAAGTTTAAGATGAAACTTACAAGTCGATTGGTTCACCTAATGTTAAGATTTTAAGCCTGCTATGTCAAGGAGACTTACCGATATCTTATCAGTCGCTTCAAAGAACACAAGTAAAGACAAGTAACTGTGGGTTTTCATTTTTCTCTTGTTCAGCTTCAGAATTGAAGATTGAAGTTGCTAACTTATCAACATCACTATTGGGTAGTCTTGACCACCTACTCACTTTCGAGGTGTTTTTATTTTACGATCTTAACATTCATTGTTGCATTTTAATATCATAAAAACGAGAAAGACGCACGTGACCGACTCAAGTGGAAGAAGTCAATTCGCTGTGGCGACCCCTGAAAAGGGAAACGCCGAAAGAAGAAGAAGAAAGAAGAAGAAGAAAAACGATATAATAATTTTTACTCTCATGTGAATTACACTTGTTTTCATGTTAGTTTATTACCCTGTTTACTACTTTTGTTTTACCTTGTACAATTGCATTTGTTGAATTTTCTGTTTTAATGACTGGTGATGAAAGAGATGTTCGAAATATATTTACAGTAGATTTACATGATATTTTTGTTTAAGAAGAACTTTTTATACCATCATATAATCAGATGTATGACTAAGAAAAACTCTAGCTTTACAGTTTTTCTTACTCATACATCTGATTATATGATAGCTCCTACGTTTTAATGTGGTAGAGCACTGTTGTTGATGACATTTCATATACATTTGTTAATATACCATCATATAATTATTTTGAAAGCGGAATAGGATTTTTACACAAAATACTGATGATTCTATTCAAATATTAAAGCGAATTCTGGCATTTAACTTTGTGAGTAGAGTCTCTTACCTTAGACGATTACATTAGAGAAAAGAAATTCTTGTCGAACCAAATAAATAATAACTGTTTATCAGTTATTGAATTTGGGAAGCTACTGTGAAACCATACATGACAGGAATGTTAGGATTGCGCTGTCTTGGAGTGCACTTCATTATTTAGAGAAAGTGTGGAAACCTCCAATCAAAAAAGAAACTTAGACCAAAGTCTTAAAGGTTTGCATAGAGACGATTCTCTTGTACGGCTCAGAATCATGAACACTAAATGTGGCGTGTCGAAAACGTCTCGATGGTACATACACTCGACTGCTTCGACTCACGAAGCTAGATGGACTGGTTTCAGAAAAGTGAAGGACACTGGAGAGTCTGTACTGTATTCTGGGTCAGATGAACATCATAGAGGTGTAGGAATCATCTTGAGCCCTGAGACCAGGAAATGTCTAATCACGTGGAATTCAGTGAATGAAAGGATCGTTAGTGCTAGATCCAACTCAAAATATGTAAAAGCCACCGTTATGGGAGACGCAAATGCCAAAGTAGGTCGTAACAACAAAAACCATGAGAAAGTTTTAGGGAAAGAAGTCTAAGGCGTCATGAATGAGAATGGTAAAAGACTTATTGAGTTATGTGAAGAAAACGATCTTGTGATTGGAGACATGGTTCAAACACAAAAACATTCACAAATACACATGGACCTCACCAAACAACAGAGACAAAAACAAAATTGATCACTTCATCATCAATGGCAGATACAGGAGGTCTCTCGCTGATGTACGAGCCATGAGGGTTGCAGATGCTGGAACTGACCATAACCTTGTGGTCGGCAAAGTGAAGCTTAGGCTTTCAAGACACAAACTCAAGAACACAAGCAGAAGGGCAACATTCAACACTGCACTTCTGAAACAAAAGGAAATCCAAAAGCAATTCACAGTAGAGTTGAAAAACAGGTTTGAAGCACTGGAAGAGAGCATGGAAACAACCATAGAAGAGGCTAACATACAAAAAGAATGGGAAGATTT
>RDPX01000220.1:1298189-1316307 GCA_003991215.1 Morbakka virulenta
GTTTCGTGTTTTTATTCAGGAAATATTTCCTGAAGAGTGGATAAAATCACGAAACAGGCTTGTCGAAATGGACTGTGTAGGTTTTTGATTCTTTCCAACTTATCATATCTTATATATATATATATATATATATATATATAGTTAAAAATCATAAAAGGCAAAACCACTGTGTGATGGAACTGTCCAACTGTGAAAAGACAGACAAAAAAGTTTAGGTCAAGAAACAGGAGTTTATCTCAAAAGTCCTACGATGTAAAAAAGCACTCAATAGCCAAAAAGTTCCACAATTCTCACACGAGATGCAAAAAACGGTACCAGTGTTATATCTTTGCCTGTACAGAAGACAACTTTGTGTAGAAAGAAAACTAAAGTCGTGTCAACCAACAAACAAACTCTTTAGAAAATGCTCTGTGATATCAATAGAAAAGACTAAGGTATGCCACCTTCCGTCGATGAGACAAAAATTGAAGAGTACCAGCTAGAGTCGGAGCTATCAAGTTACAAGTATGTCTCTACACTCGATCATGTACACCACGATAAGATGACAAAGTACCAGCCCAGACGTGAGAACAATACTCTTCACAAAGAGGGATGACAGACTTGTGGAAATACAAAATGATCTCAGGCGTAAGGTAATCTTTATTGTGATAATGGAACCAACCACTTTAGAAGCAGAGTTACCAATAGATTGGATATAAAAACCTCGAGAAGCAACCTTAATGTTAACATAGCCATAATTGTCCATAATCATTGGAAAAAGATAAGGAATCATTTTTCTATTTAAAAACGTCAAATATTTTTTCCCGCATTGAGAGAAACTCGCCACTTCTTCTTCTTCTTTATTTTCTGACATCTTAAAGGTCAGACTCCAAATCTTCTGCAAGTTTGACTTTTTCCTATTCAATTGCCTTGTGATCAGAGAAACTCGCCACTTTTTCGTCTCTATTTTCTGACATCTTGAAGGTCAGACTCCAAGTCTTCTACAAGTTTGACTTTTTCCTATTCAATTGGCTTGTGGTCAGAGAAACTAGCCACGTCTTCTTCTCTATTTTCTGACATCTTAAAGGTCAGACTCCAAATCTTCTGCAAGTTTGACTTTTTCCTATTCAATTGCCTTGTGATCAGAGAAACTCGCAACTTTTTCGTCTCTATTTTCTGACATCTTGAAGGTCAGACTCCAAGTCTTCTACAAGTTTGACTTTTTCCTATTCAATTGGCTTGTGGTCAGAGAAACTAGCCACGTCTTCTTCTCTATTTTCTGACATCTTAAAGGTCAGACTCCAAATCTTCTGCAAGTTTGACTTTTTCCTATTCAATTGCCTTGTGATCAGAGAAACTCGCCACTTTTTCGTCTCTATTTTCTGACATCTTGAAGGTCAGACTCCAAGTCTTCTACAAGTTTGACTTTTTCCTATTCAATTGGCTTGTGGTCAGAGAAACTAGCCACGTCTTCTTCTCTATTTTCTGACATCTTAAAGGTCAGACTCCAAATCTTCTGCAAGTTTGACTTTTTCCTATTCAATTGCCTTGTGATCAGAGAAACTCGCCACTTTTTCGTCTCTATTTTCTGACATCTTGAAGGTCAGACTCCAAGTCTTCTACAAGTTTGACTTTTTCCTATTCAATTGGCTTGTGGTCAGAGAAACTAGCCACGTCTTCTTCTCTATTTTCTGACATCTTAAAGGTCAGACTCCAAATCTTCTGCAAGTTTGACTTTTTCCTATTCAATTGCCTTGTGATCAGAGAAACTCGCCACTTTTTCGTCTCTATTTTCTGACATCTTGAAGGTCAGACTCCAAGTCTTCTACAAGTTTGACTTTTTCCTATTCAATTGGCTTGTGGTCAGAGAAACTAGCCACGTCTTCTTCTCTATTTTCTGACATCTTAAAGGTCAGACTCCAAATCTTCTGCAAGTTTGACTTTTTCCTATTCAATTGCCTTGTGATCAGAGAAACTCGCCACTTTTTCGTCTCTATTTTCTGACATCTTGAAGGTCAGACTCCAAGTCTTCTACAAGTTTGACTTTTTCCTATTCAATTGGCTTGTGGTCAGAGAAACTAGCCACGTCTTCTTCTCTATTTTCTGACATCTTAAAGGTCAGACTCCAAATCTTCTGCAAGTTTGACTTTTTCCTATTCAATTGCCTTGTGATCAGAGAAACTCGCCACTTTTTCGTCTCTATTTTCTGACATCTTGAAGGTCAGACTCCAAGTCTTCTACAAGTTTGACTTTTTCCTATTCAATTGGCTTGTGGTCAGAGAAACTAGCCACGTCTTCTTCTCTATTTTCTGACATCTTAAAGGTCAGACTCCAAATCTTCTGCAAGTTTGACTTTTTCCTATTCAATTGCCTTGTGATCAGAGAAACTCGCCACTTTTTCGTCTCTATTTTCTGACATCTTGAAGGTCAGACTCCAAGTCTTCTACAAGTTTGACTTTTTCCTATTCAATTGGCTTGTGGTCAGAGAAACTAGCCACGTCTTCTTCTCTATTTTCTGACATCTTAAAGGTCAGACTCCAAATCTTCTGCAAGTTTGACTTTTTCCTATTCAATTGCCTTGTGATCAGAGAAACTCGCCACTTTTTCGTCTCTATTTTCTGACATCTTGAAGGTCAGACTCCAAGTCTTCTACAAGTTTGACTTTTTCCTATTCAATTGGCTTGTGGTCAGAGAAACTAGCCACGTCTTCTTCTCTATTTTCTGACATCTTAAAGGTCAGACTCCAAATCTTCTGCAAGTTTGACTTTTTCCTATTCAATTGCCTTGTGATCAGAGAAACTCGCCACTTTTTCGTCTCTATTTTCTGACATCTTGAAGGTCAGACTCCAAGTCTTCTACAAGTTTGACTTTTTCCTATTCAATTGGCTTGTGGTCAGAGAAACTAGCCACGTCTTCTTCTCTATTTTCTGACATCTTAAAGGTCAGACTCCAAATCTTCTGCAAGTTTGACTTTTTCCTATTCAATTGCCTTGTGATCAGAGAAACTCGCCACTTTTTCGTCTCTATTTTCTGACATCTTGAAGGTCAGACTCCAAGTCTTCTACAAGTTTGACTTTTTCCTATTCAATTGGCTTGTGGTCAGAGAAACTAGCCACGTCTTCTTCTCTATTTTCTGACATCTTAAAGGTCAGACTCCAAATCTTCTGCAAGTTTGACTTTTTCCTATTCAATTGCCTTGTGATCAGAGAAACTCGCCACTTTTTCGTCTCTATTTTCTGACATCTTGAAGGTCAGACTCCAAGTCTTCTACAAGTTTGACTTTTTCCTATTCAATTGGCTTGTGGTCAGAGAAACTAGCCACGTCTTCTTCTCTATTTTCTGACATCTTAAAGGTCAGACTCCAAATCTTCTGCAAGTTTGACTTTTTCCTATTCAATTGCCTTGTGATCAGAGAAACTCGCCACTTTTTCGTCTCTATTTTCTGACATCTTGAAGGTCAGACTCCAAGTCTTCTACAAGTTTGACTTTTTCCTATTCAATTGGCTTGTGGTCAGAGAAACTAGCCACGTCTTCTTCTCTATTTTCTGACATCTTAAAGGTCAGACTCCAAATCTTCTGCAAGTTTGACTTTTTCCTATTCAATTGCCTTGTGATCAGAGAAACTCGCCACTTTTTCGTCTCTATTTTCTGACATCTTGAAGGTCAGACTCCAAGTCTTCTACAAGTTTGACTTTTTCCTATTCAATTGGCTTGTGGTCAGAGAAACTAGCCACGTCTTCTTCTCTATTTTCTGACATCTTAAAGGTCAGACTCCAAATCTTCTGCAAGTTTGACTTTTTCCTATTCAATTGCCTTGTGATCAGAGAAACTCGCCACTTTTTCGTCTCTATTTTCTGACATCTTGAAGGTCAGACTCCAAGTCTTCTACAAGTTTGACTTTTTCCTATTCAATTGGCTTGTGGTCAGAGAAACTAGCCACGTCTTCTTCTCTATTTTCTGACATCTTAAAGGTCAGACTCCAAATCTTCTGCAAGTTTGACTTTTTCCTATTCAATTGCCTTGTGATCAGAGAAACTCGCCACTTTTTCGTCTCTATTTTCTGACATCTTGAAGGTCAGACTCCAAGTCTTCTACAAGTTTGACTTTTTCCTATTCAATTGGCTTGTGGTCAGAGAAACTAGCCACGTCTTCTTCTCTATTTTCTGACGTCTTAAAGGTCAGACTCCAAATCTTCTGCAAGTTTGACTTTTTTCTATTCAATTGGCTTGTGGTCAGAGAAACTAGCCACTTCTTCTTCTCTATTTTCTGACATCTTGAAGGTCAGACTCCAAGTCTTCTGCAAGTTTGACTTTTTCCTATTCAATTGGCTTGTGGTCAGAGAAACTAGCCACTTCTTCTTCTCTATTTTCTGACATCTTGAAGGTCAGACTCCAAGTCTTCTGCAAGTTTGACTTTTTCCTATTCAATTGGCTTGTGGTCAGAGAAACTAGCCACTTCTTCTTCTCTATTTTCTGACATCTTGAAGGTCAGACTCCAAGTCTTCTGCAAGTTTGACTTTTTCCTATTCAATTGGCTTGTGGTCAGAGAAACTAGCCACTTCTTCTTCTCTATTTTCTGACATCTTGAAGGTCAGACTCCAAGTCTTCTGCAAGTTTGACTTTTTCCTATTCAATTGGCTTGTGGTCAGAGAAACTAGCCACTTCTTCTTCTCTATTTTCTGACATCTTGAAGGTCAGACTCCAAGTCTTCTGCAAGTTTGACTTTTTCCTATTCAATTGGCTTGTGGTCAGAGAAACTAGCCACTTCTTCTTCTCTATTTTCTGACATCTTGAAGGTCAGACTCCAAGTCTTCTGCAAGTTTGACTTTTTCCTATTCAATTGGCTTGTGGTCAGAGAAACTCGCCACTTCTTCTTCTCTATTTTCTGACATCTTGAAGGTCAGACTCCAAATCTTCTGCAAGTTTGACTTTTTCCTATTCAATTGGCTTGTGGTTTAGAGAAACTAGCCACTTCTTCTTCTCTATTTTCTGACGTCTTAAAGGTCAGACTCCAAGTCTTCTGCAAGTTTGACTTTTTCCTATTCAATTGGCTTGTGGTCAGAGAAACTAGCCACTTCTTCTTCTCTATTTTCTGACGTCTTAAAGGTCAGACTCCAAATCTTCTGCAAGTTTGACTTTTTCCTATTCAATTGCCTTGTAGTCAGCGTCAGGGGATAAGTTTGTGTCAGCAGCAAAGATTTTGATGAATGGAAGCAAGTTACTAGAAAGATCATTGATGTTGAGTAAGGCTAGAATTAATGCAATGCTCATCGGATGTAATTTCATACGTGACAGTCATTTTACGGTCTGAGAGAAAGGCCTGAATAATATCAAAGACTCCTCTACAGATACCATAACTCAAAATTTATGAAGCAAGTCGAACCTTTCAAGTACTTTGGGAGTATTCAGAGGTCTGGCACAACTTTAACCTCCCCTAACCTGTAAATACGTTCGGTGATTACAATCAAATGATCACCAGTAGAGAGAAGCTAAATCCGTACTGAATATCAATGACAATTTCTAGTTTCTCAAAGAATTCTACCAGTCAATTTCTGATAAGTTATTTAAAGACCTCGCTAATGGCAGAAAGAATACATAAAAGTCAAGATTGGCCAGGATCAGACGGATTAGCTGCTTTTTCAAATATAGGGAGAATTAGAAACCCAGGACGGAAAATATGTTTAAACTTTTGGACAACAAGAAAGATAGCTCAGAAGAATATTCTTTCGATCAAAACAGGTATCGAAGTTTAATCTAGAGCGTCAGACTGACCAACCCCAAGGGTAACCATGGTAACCAATCTTTGATTTATAACAACAGAGTCCAAAATCCGTTCCGTTTACAAAGAAAACTCCAGCAAAGAAGCACCAATGCCACTTAGAAACGAATTGGCTGAAAACAATCTAGAAAATAAGTGAACCTTTTTCCTAGAGGAAATAGAAAACCGAAACAACAAAAATTATAGGAAATATTGACCAATAAAATTTTTAAACTGTGTTGAAGAAATCGATTTGCAAGCTCCTTTAGCAAGGCAATATTTTGCATCAGATATTATTCTTTAACAAGCATAGATAGGCAATCTGAAGGAAAGTTGAGTTTTATTGGTTTCATCACATTGAAACCGAACAAACTATTTTTGCGATGAGCAATGATAGAAGAATAAAGAGTATTGAAAATTGGAGGAGAATGAGGTTTCGCTTTGTAACTACGGCTAGGTGCAAAGGTTTTAATACCAACCTGAAGTCATACTGTGAATTCAGTTGCAGCATCAAAAGCCGATTCGCTAAAGAATAAGTCATGAAAAATATCACCAAGAAATTGTCGAAATTCATACCAGTTAGCCTGACTAAATTTTTAAAAAAATGATGTGGCTTGACAAAAGACTTGGAAGAAAAGTTGTCATGACCTCTGCTGTGACAAAATCATAATCCGAAGAGTGTAAGTAGGGAGTAAGTATGAAAACATACAATGTTCAGAAATAGAAGTCAAAAAGAGAACTAAAAGAGACGGTTTTCCTGCGTCTGGATTAGAAAATCTTGTAGGAAAATCAATAAGCTGTATTAAATCATTGGCAAGGATGATGTTGTAAGTAACCTTTTCACTCTTAAACATAGGAATCCTGCTAAATTGATCATTGTTGTAAAAGTCTTTTGCTTGCCACAGATTGTAGTTTTATTCTTTTAAAATAATTTAAGAGGACCTAATAGAACTGCTTTTTGAAATAAGATGACAGGGAACTGAAAATACTTTAGTACAAACTTGCTGTTATTTCTATCTTTTTTAACGCGTTTTCAGTTTCGGTGCTGGGGCAAGAAACACACACACAGAACGGTGATAGCATCAAACTGAATAGAAATACACTTGCGGATACTCTAGATCAGCTACATCACGGCATCGCTACCCTTGTACAAAATTATTTAACTTTTCAAAGATTGATAAGTCCACTTCAGTGGTAGGTAATCGATTTAAGCTCTGGCTCGATCCGTATCGTTAACATGTGCAGACCAACCTGAGCCATGTTTAGCAGTTTTCCAGTCTTCTCAGGAAACTATATGGAGTTAAACAAGGCTTTCATTAGAGATATACACAGGAAGCTCAAGGAATCCCTTCATCCCGATCAAGACCTATGTACTCCCATTACAGCAGACGAACTGAGAACTGCCTTAAAGTTTCAGACATTGGGTAAAAGTCTAGGCCCTGATTCGCTTCACCTTGAGTTCTACAATTACCTCCACGACAACTGTGTTGAGTGGCCAGCCTCTTTTCACCCTACCTGCCTTCGATTAAAGAAACTACCAAAGGTTTGAAGAAAAGCGAAGGTCGTTGCTATTCTTAAGCCCCATAAGCCTTTAGACACGCCCACTAGCTACAGACCGGTAAGCCTCCTCTGCATAGGTTTAAGATCACAGAGAGCCTGATATACAAATGAATCGAAGTCATTGTCGACTCACAACCATCTTAAGGGAAAGCAGGATTCCGACCAGGAAGAAGTACCCTCGATCAGGTATGCCTTCTTACGGAGGATATTGAATCCGCTTTCCTAACCAAGGAAAAGGCGAGAGTTGTTCTTGTAGACCTTTTGGCCTCATATAACACCTCTGACATCGAGAACTAACACCTATGCTGTTGCAGTGCATTCCTAGCGAAAAAATGGTCAGAAAGATCATGGAAAAAACCAGTAATCATAGATTTACGTTGCACCTTGCTGATGAGAAATCAAAGTCTCGCCGAGGAATCAATGGCGTACCACAAGTTTCAGTGTTCTTATTTAACACATATACAGCTGATCTTCCTACCTGGACTAGCAGAAGGTACACATATGCAGATGACATAGCTCTTCTGTACCGGGCAAAGTCATTCGAGAACATTAAAAAAGCCTTGTCAGAAGATGTACATGAACTAAAGCAGCATTTCCATTTCTTGGGGCTAAAGCTCAACACGACCAAAACTGTTGCAAGTGTGTTGCATTTAGCAAACACACAGGCTCTACGCAGATTCAAGATTGCAGTCAGCACAACCACTATACCATGAGAAAAAAATCCGAATAACCTCGTATAACATCGGAGCATCTTCAGAAGACTCCAGAGAAAGTTTGCGTCTGTTCAAATCTACTTCACCACATTGCAAGCAATCGACACCAAACATCAGCGTTGTCGCTTTGCTACTCTACTGCTAAGTACTCTATTCCCATGTGAAACATTTAGATTCGGCTATACGCCTTAGTGACAGCATGCACATTATCAGTAGTTGCATCCGCTATACGCCTCTTCATTTGCTCCCTATTCTCTAAGGAATTCAGCCATCTGATCTGAGGAGAAAAAACATTCTTAAGAGCTACAACAGAGCACTGGATATTCTTTCTCTCCTACTCCATCCCATAGCTACTGCTCACAGACTGGCCCCACAAAGGCTCTTATTCAGACGTCGTCTATCCACTAGAATGCAAAACGTCGCACTTGACACAAACAGCAGCTCTCTATGGACAGCAGAGAAATGGCAGGACAGGTGGAACAGTACTGAGTGTAGATTGAAGGAGTACATACCAAAGCCGTCAACTGAGCATCCAGGGAACGATCTACCTCCTGCGCCCTGGGTTTTGCTTAACAGACTGAGATCAAGCAACAGAAAGTATGCCGGCTTCATGTACAGAATCAGCGTAGGACAGAGCAGCCAGTGCATATGTGGGGAAAGGCAAACACCAAAACACGTGCTGAGCTGCAGAACCATTGGCCTTAAAGGGCACGTGCAAACTGTGAACCAAAAGCTTCGGCACTGGCTGGTATCTATAAACTTCCCCTTATAATATGAATTTGACAGTTGGCCAATCACATTTTTAGCTCATATACACCCACACCCACACACCCCTTACACACACACATATATATTTATATATATATATATATATATATATATATATATATAAACGTATAAGAGGAGATTACAGTTATGGTAAAGAAAATCTATACAACTATTCCATTTATGAGGTAGGATGTGGAGGATAGAGGGAGAAAGGGAAACAGAAAGAGAATGAGAGAGAGAGAGAGAGAGAGAGAAAGAGAGGAAAAGAATGAGCGGGGGGGGGGGGGGGGAAGGGAAAAAAAAAAAAAGCATGAATGGAGATTTAAGAAGAAAGATGCTTTGAACCAAACATAGGAAAGTATGAATAATGGAGCAAATAAGAAGTCATATTCTGACAAAAATCATTAATTTGCTTGACAAAAATGTAATAAGAAATAAGTATAATCCGATATGAAATAAAAACAAAGGTAGGAAAGAATTGGGGGAACTGAAAAAAATCGTTCTGTTTCAAAACACGTTGTAAAGAAATCATTATTTTTAAAGCCATAACAGAAAATATAAATATTTATGTGTATCAAGAAAGTAAGTAGAATATTTTTTTAGTACGACACAAAAATACATTGTTATTTTATACAAGAGCACTAAGTATTGCACTGTGGGCTATTGTCTAGAACCATGCTTGTTTTCTGTCTTTTCAGTCATTAAAGTATAGCAGATGAATGTTTGTAAAGCAGAAAATAAAGATAGACAATTCAAATTTACTTTCAAAATTGTCACGTAATAAACAAAACTTTAGTCTTCTTTTCAACAATTGTGATACGGTTGTAGGTAATGAATAAGGACCACCAGTTGTATAACGTGAAGGTGATAAATTTGCAATTAACAAGCAAGGATACTTTATTTCATGAGGTACTCTGGCTTGAACTGTAAGAGTTTTGGTAGGGGAAGGCGAAAGGCTGGTGTTCTGTTACACTAATGCGTGAATATTTTTCACGTACAATATTATATTATATACAATATTATACAATATTATTAAAAAATTCAGTGTATTTATATTTTATCAATAGGTAGTAAGTATTATAGCGAAGTCACAATAAACTATTGCGTGAAAAGATTTAAACTACGGGGTTTTTTTAGAAACGATAAAGACAATAAATATTAGAAGTGACAACTAAAGAAAGGGCTTTTCTATATTAAAGACGAAACTGCATAACAGGAAATTGATATATTAAATTTGAAAGCATAAAACTTGCCAAAAATAATTAACTTTTAGTGTTGTCTTATGAAACAAAGTAAAATTCAGGCAGTTTGGTTGTGAATAAAGTTAGTTTGATATACTACTCCTTATTTTATGCAAATAAGAAACCAATTGCAAAACATAAATTAAAACAGGTAAATAAGGAAAAACGCAAAATGCCACAAGAAATAAACTTTCAGACATTCATTAGATGCAAACACCTATGACTATAGAAGCCATCTGTTATATCAGTTGGGGAAATAGAATTTTACTTAAGAGTTAAGTATTGCTCATTAAACTGAAACAGATTGTGATAGTAATCTTAAAGATTTCCTTGTCAACTCAAGGTAATATGAGCTTCTCCCTTGTTTTTTTTAAACATATGTTTACCTTTGTTACTGCAAATAATATATATATATATATTTAAAAGTATAGTTATTCTGTAAAGTGTCAAGGTCTATAAAATGTGCTAGATACTTGGGTAGAGCTCTATATAAAAGCAAAACTGAAAAATAAAATTTAAAGACACAGTAGCAAGGTCAAGTTTAATATTCCATTCATCAATAAAACCAAAAAATTTAGAAATATCACTTCTTTAAGATATGGCAGCTTATTCATACCAAAAGTCGTAACCTTTTTCTGGGCTACGTTTCTAGAATAATTCTTCCACCTTTAGGATAATAAAGTGACTAAGTGCACCTCTTTTATACTTGACTGTCCGGAACTGGATAGTCACAGGAATCGAGTTGTTTAGGGGAGTGGCGTCATACCTATCTTGTGTCCATCGTGTTTCTTTTTTTTAAAGTCTTACATATACTGTTAACTTGATTGCTCTGCGGTAGGAAATGGAATGTTTCTTTCATTTTTCTTGTTGTTTTATTGATTGTGTTGACTATAATCTTTTTATTTCTCAAGTTTATTTTCCTGAAAAATTGATAGTGTGTCCTACAGTGTTTCTCTCTAGCATGAGTTTTAGTGTTACCTTTTTAAACAACTTTCTTGTACTCCTCTTTCCTTTGATCAAAAGAACGATTTGATTCACCAATGTAGTAGGCAAGGATGTCCTTTCAATGTACTTGTCAAACTAAATTATCTCTATTTTCAAGTGGGACTGGATCCTTTGGGTTTTACAGTGACTTCCGTAAGATAAATGCTGTAAAGAAGGAGCATTGGATATTGTGTTGTTGGAGAGTTCATAGTAGCTGCTTGCAGCTGTTCTTGTCATAGTGTAGTCATATTCCTTTCAGTAGTTTCCTTTCTTCTTCATGGTTGGGTCCAGTGGGTCTGTATATGTCTCTGGACATCTTTTGCATGATAAACAATGAATAAGAGAACCTTCTGAAGTTGACTGTTCTCCTTTCTAGGGACAAATTGGTTTAAAATAATAGTTGCTTGTCCAAATAGACATGTGATAACAATATTACGAGCTATGGATGTATGGTGTGAATTATTTTGGGGGTACAAGCATGTGTTGTTTTTCTGTAGCTGGTAACTGAAATGGTGCAATTATACAATGAAAAACATTTTTCTTTGTAACCATCAAAGAAGATCACCTACAAGGCCTCTTTGAGCACATAAACAGTCTATACTCAAATATCATATTCGTCATGAAGAGAGAAGGGGAAAGATAACTCAAGAAAGATAATATTTGTTGTGACTGGAAGTTAACACTAGTTCACCCTCTTTAATATGTAGTCCCTGTGGACTGTCTTTAATCTCAGTGGTCCCTTCTTTCAAGTATAGCGTTCATTTGTTTTTCCAAAGTGGAGCTCGGGCTGCTATACACCATTAATTTTATAACCAATGGCGTCCCTTATCTTTCAAAATCAGAGTATATTTAGACAGCTCCGTCTCGTTTCCGTTGCTTTGGTTTCTTAAAGATTCTATATTGTCGTGATTTGAATCCCCTTTCAAGCAATCCATATTATGTACATAGTTACTAGTTATATACGTAAACACATATCTCTCTATATATGAATTGGGTTGAATTTCTTGGTAAAGTTCTCTATGAAATAGCAGAAAATTGAACACAGAAAATATCCGAAATTTGGGACCAGCATTTTTACGATATTACGTTCATTACAATCGATATATCTAATACATTATTTAGGGTATTTATAACGGAATCCATGTCATCATACAAATTTTGTCACATATAAGACATATTTTCTGAATATTTCACTCTATTGAATTACTTTTCTGTGCACATTATACATTTTTGTTAACAGATGCAGGAACTCGGGTTCCGGCGTCTGTTCCACTCCTCGGATATGCATAAAAAAATCACCTCCTAAAATGAATGACAATTCTAAACAGCTTTTATTCTATAAAAACAATTTTCTCTCAAATTAAACAAATCAGTTTACATAAAATTTTGTTGCTTTGGAGGGTGGTAAGGAAAAAGTTGCAACAAATTCAAACTGTCAAAAATTATTTCCTCGGCTTTGATATTAAAGCATTAATCAAACATGAAGTAACAGTATATTGAGCTGGAGTCAATAACTGTAGTGTTATTTTTATCCGATAGCAGTCTAGATTAATCACATAAGTATTAAAACAAAATACCTATTGATCCTTAAGAGGGAATTTAGTTCATGTCATCATGTATAGAGCCATTTTGACCTGCAAAGTGAAACTAGATTTTTTCTTTTCATTATTCAAATTAGAAGCTGGATGTAATTTTGAAGTGGGGATTTAATAAAGCATTTTGTTTCTCTATCTGTATAATTTTTTGAAATTTTATCCAGTAGTCGCGAGAATTTTTACCACATAGAGTTTCTTTTGATCTTTGCTGTTAGAACTGACAAAGCATAAAGTTTCGATCAAAGTGGTCTTTTTCACGTCAAAAAAGAGGGAGGAAAAGACAAATTTCCTCATAAGATCGTGCACCGTCACTTCATGCAAAAAGAATTAAATGATGTCCGTTGAGACAGCTTTTCTCTACTTTTTCTTTACTTTAACATTAATGTTTGGATAATTGATTTGGCAATTGATCTTAATTGAAGTTTCTATTTATTCTGCCATGAAGTTTGCCCTCAACGAAAAACGTTCTTGGCCATCCTATTTAATTTAATTGTCGTAAGATAATCGAAATTACTACATATATATTAGTTTCAAAACACTTTGTTTTATTTCTTTTAAGGACACCCAGAAAAACAAAGAGTATTATGATGCTTGAGATCCAATAGACTTTTCCCCATGAAAACCCCGCCAATGTCTGCAACAGGCTTCTGAAAGTGGAAAGGTATGGAACTAGGCCGCTTTTTTTGCGGGATTTGCTAAAGCTTCATTTGTCTCTGGTAGCTTAAGTGGACGTGCTTCTCATTGAACATTTCTCTAGAACATCTGTTTATTTTAATATTGTTGTTAAAATTCGTTGGTTAGCTAGCTTGATATAATAGTGTTTTGGTTTGTGTTTTGTTAATGTAAAGAGTAGGTGCTTATTTGCCGATATAAAAGAGCTTATGCATCCACAGGGTGGTTCGTACTGTCACTGGGACAAGTACCAAGGACATTTTTATTAACAGTTCTCTACTTTGACTTCAAACAACCTACTGTTTTATAGTTGGCAGCCAAGGCAACATTGACGCAGGTGTCAAGGGATACTCAAGGCAAGAACAAAAGATCATAGTGTAACCATGTAACACTTTGCAGCAAGCAAGCCTGACTTGACCTTTCACGAGAATCGACTTGTTGACGGAAGCTAAATAGCAGGCGGTGGATGGAACGAAACGTAAGCTTTGGAAATGGAGGTGGTTTGAAAGATCTACAAAGGTAGAAATCCAACGGTATAGTTGCTGTCATATCTGTTGCACGAAACCGTGAAATCACAAGTAGAATTTTCGTTGTTGATCTCAAAGGAGGTCATGCTCCCAACTTCCATGGGCCCTGAATGGGAGCCTTTTGCATTGTCAAGTAATGATCAGCTACTCCTGCAAAACTGCTTTTGCTTTTTGTTTTTTCTTTGATAGTTTTAAGTGAATGAGATAGAAGGAATTACAAAACCAACATCCAAACCAAGTAAAATATAGATTTCTTTGGAATGTTGTCACTGTTATGTAAATAAGAACATTATTACTATTTTGCTATACTAATTGAACTATTAAAATTTGACAATATTTTAGAACGTTTTATAGCTACCACTATATAAAACCAATGTTCTTTGAATGATTGTGTGTTTATGTCAGTATTATCTTATTATTCCCTGTTTAACATAACAGAGCTTTCTAAACTGGTAAAATTTCAGTGGTTTTCTGCAGTTACCAAGATATAAGGATCAGATCTTAATACTTTATTACTGAGCTTGCAGTTGTTTATTCAGTTTGCCCAACTTTCATTGGAATTTTGATGGTAATTGAGTAAGTTGGCATGCAAAATTCTTTTTATCTGTTATTTCAGATTTGCTATTTAACTAATCCTGAGTAACAGATACGGGTGACAGGTACACATGCAACCTCACGAGATCACGTGAATTAGGTTTCATCAAAATGCTTTTTGACAAACTCCTTCTTTCTTCAAACACCATAAAGATCAATATTTTCCCCAAATTTTCCTCTGGTATATTTAGTGAACAAGCCGTAAAAAACCAACATTACTGCATCTTCACTTGGACACCTTTTTTGGTAAAGTTTAGCTCAGAAAAAGGAAAACAATATGTAAAGCCCCCAACAGTTAGGTACCTCGATGACTGTTGCTAATTTTATCTATGGTCAGGCAAAAATTCATTAAATTCTTAGAATTTCGTTGATTCCGAACATTGACTGAATATAATGTTTCCGAAAATTTAGTAAATATGTTATAAAAGTAGTTCCGAAGATTCACTAAAATTTACGATGGAATTGGATCCTAACATTTTACATCTTTCGAGAACTTTACTTATGCTTGCACACTCAATAAATTAGTAGCAGGCTAGCTTGTACGAAGCTAGTAGCCACACAAATAAAGGATGATAACAAATGTTTACTCCCTTATTTGTTTTCGTGAGTACAATTAATTAGAATTTTCTCAATTGTCCAGACTTTTAAACGATTGATTTGGCTTTACTGAGTCTTAAGCTATATTTCTTTAAATTTGACCTCGAATATGAAATGAAATTGTGACAGAGATTACTCATTTTAGAAAAGACATTCAACAAACAACAGCCCAAAATGCTCACGATATGTTTTATGATAATAACGGTTTCTGTAGTTTCAGAAAAACCATCTGAATATGGAAAGCTAAGAATATATACTTAAAACTATTCCTAGAGAGCCTGCTGTTACCATCCTAATAAAAATATTAATATGTTGATCAACTCTTGAAGAAAAACAACTTTATTTTAATCAGAAAAATGTCATTCGAAGAAAAAATCTTAAAATACCAATTCAAGTAAAGTTGACCTTTCTATAAAGGAGACTGTGTCACACAACATGACTGCCAAAGATGACTACTAACAAAAGACAAAAAAGTGAGTAATAAGGAACTTCTTATTTGAATCCCAGCCAACGCCGACGGATCCATTAAACATTAAGCAAAGTCAGTACTGAGTTCATTAAACAAAACTGGATACTGAGTTTTCAACTTAAATAAACAAATTAATCAGTCATATCATAGGGTGTGGTCTCATTAAGTTCAAAGACAGAGAGAGACCGGTGTGCAAAAAAAGCAATCAAGACTTAGATCTAAAAACGGATGTATATTATTTTCTAATTTTAACAGAAACTTATTCGAGGCTGGTACGTGGATGACCTAACTGATAAACTTCGAAAGAGTGGCGTTTTTTAAAGAATTTTTTTCAAGAAACCAAAGAAAGAAATTTCTATTAATGGTATCTATCTATGGAGAAATATAGCACCAGTTGATTTATTTTTTCAATGCAGACCATCTTTTCAAAGGAATATACTGCTCATTGTGAACTGCATTGAGACCTCATTTAAATATAACAAAAAATGTTGAAAAATCAAATTGTAAATCAATGTCATCACTTATCACAAAGTGGGATGGCATAGAGCATCTACTTCAAATTTTTGTATTCTTAATCCATTATCTAATATTATTCTTAAATCTTTCTATGCCCCCTGAAAGAATTTTGTACGTGTCTGGCTAAATGTGTGTCCTTTATATTCTCTGACAATTTCATTTTAACATTTTTTGACAGAAACGTAAAAACTGAGGAAGTCTAGTGGTCTCGAAAACAGCCTGAAGGAGAGAGAGACAGAGACAGAGGCAGGATAGACAGGCAGCGACCACACAGCTCCTATTAATTCTAAATTAAAGCTG
The DNA here is from genome assembly GCA_003991215.1 of Morbakka virulenta. Classification (NCBI taxonomy): domain Eukaryota; kingdom Metazoa; phylum Cnidaria; class Cubozoa; order Carybdeida; family Carukiidae; genus Morbakka; species Morbakka virulenta. The sequence goes on from RDPX01000220.1 coordinate 1,314,462, forward strand.
CATCAGGTTGTGTTAATGGAAACAGCAAACAAATGATACAGCTGTTGATCATTTCAATGCAAAGTGATAAATTAGGGGCTCCATAAAGCATTAAAATACCTTTCCTTGAGTTGAGCAAGTGGCAGTTGATAATGATCTTGTTATAATTGATGCTTCGAACATATGCTAATTGCGCGCTCATGGCACGTTGTTGAAACCTGTAATTCGTATTACTCGTTACATAGCTATAAATGTAGCTGGGAGAACCTTTTAAATTTAATAAGTTAAAATTAATTCATGGTTGCTGAATGAAACAATACCATGAATACAAAAATATGGAGGAGGGCTGTTGGAATTTTAGACGAGTTAACTGTAAAGGCTGTCAACACACTTAAGAAGCTTGCAGAAAAAGTCCTATAAAAACGTAATTGAAAAAGATAATAATCGTTTCTCTTTTTTTAAATGAAGTAGAAAAAATAGTATCTAGAAGAAAACGACAATAATGGCTACACATTTGGAAAAAGTATTACCTGAACAACCTTGTAAAGGACAGAGAAAAAAAATTTGGAGCCTTTTTAATAGATTCAACACCGATGGGAATCGCCGTCTGTGGAATAAATTTCTTTTTCTGTGAAAAACGATAAAAAGGACTGTAGTAAAATAGGAAATTAATAATTTTAGCCCTTATAAAGGTCAAAATAACAGAAAAATATCTTTATGAAACACTTCAAAATCCATTAAGGACTATAAAAAAGATGAAGATGTCTTTCGCTTCCTTTGTAATTATTTTACTTATGATATTTCTCTGAATTTCTAGGTCACCGAAAACAGCTACAGAAAGCTTGGCACAAATAAGACCAATGGACTAAGCGGAAGACATTAATGCAAGATATCTGTTACCATAAACTTTAAACCAGTAAATCAAGAAGTCAAAAAGTGCATAGATTCACAGTATGAAGAAAGAAACCCATAGCATAAATGGAAGTGCTCCACTCTGGAGCTTTGACAGAGAATGGGGAAGTTTCACCAGAGAATAAAAAATGTAGGAAACAGTTTTCAATAGAAGAAAGTCTATGGCCACATTGGCCATGGATGTACTGTTTATGGCTTGTATAAAAAGAAAAGAGGTAACACACCCTGACAATGTAAAAGGGTTTCAGGAGTTCGAGAAACCCTCACGGCCAATCAAGCTGGAGCCTCGACATGGGTATCGGTTCTGAAGATTAAGAAGGAAGATAAGAGCACCTGACCAGATGTGGAAATAGCACTCCGTACAGACTATCTGAAGATTACAGAAGTATAGAATACTCTACAAAAAGAAATACTTTGAGCACGATAGAGAGGGAGAGCCAACTTTCGTGAAAGCTGTCTTGGCGATAGCTTTGACATAGGATTTCCAACAAAGATCCAAGTTCTAAGCAGTCAAATAATAAAGTTCTCAGGAACATGAGAAGCACTTATGACAACTAATGAAATAAATGGGTTCATATCATGGCGATCTCTAACTAACAGGCCTAACAGACATGCAACTGAAGGCGTGAGCTGGAGGCGGGTAACTTAAAATGGATATTAACGGATTTTGAGAGAGAAAAAAAGGCTTAAATCCTACTCTTTCATCAAAATTAGGTCAAATTTTTAAGAAGGTCATCAATGTGAAGATCATAGAATGGTTTGGGGACACAAAATCATACATTTTTTTCAAAATCAGCCTCTTTCTGAAAAATAAAAACATGATGATATATACAGTACTTACATAAAAAAGAATTAACACAGATAAATAATAAATAAATTATTTTGTTGTGGTTTACTCTAATGCCAACTTTAGCAATTTCTGTTTTGGTTCTACCGATGATCGTGGTGTAAAAAG
>RDPX01000220.1:1326926-1359925 GCA_003991215.1 Morbakka virulenta
TCTCTCTCTCTCTCTCTCTCTCTCTCTCTCTCTCTCTCCCTCTCTCTCTCTCTCTCTGTCTCTGTCTCTCTCTCTCTCTTTCTCTCTCTCTCTCTCTCTCTCTCTCTCTCTCTCTCTCTAACACACACACACATACACACACAAACTCCCCCTTCAGGTTCCTAAATTCGTTTCCAAATGTCTACATCTTTACTTACCAAGTTTTTGTTCGTCTTCAAGCTTTTTTGCATTTTTTACTTTTACTGCTTTCTACTTTTATCAAACCTTTATTAAATTTTTACATTTTTTATTTTTTCAAATTTTTGTGTCTTACCAAGTTTTACTATGGCACATTTGAACCCGAATTTAAGATCCGATTCAGAAACCACACTAAATCAAGCTTGAAACTTTTATCTAAAGCTGTTTTAGTTGATAAAGTTAAGAAAAAAACCACTTTAAATGTCAAGTACTTCGAGATTTATCTAGACAAAAAAGGTTGTCGCTGAAAGATATAACAATTAAGTAAGACAAGGAGAAGGAGGAGGAAGTGACAGGCCGAGAGTAGTGGAGAGACAAAAGAGACAGAAAGAGGCAAGAAAAAGAGAAAAGCCTTGTAATGAAACATAACAAACATTAATAACAGGAATTCTCCATACAAAGTATGTTAATATGTCATCACTTCTAAAAAAAATATTTTAACATACCACATAAACTTAGCCTCTTCTCATTATGCAGGTCTTTTTCTGTTTACTACGATTCTTCCTTTCATTTTCTAAAAAGGATGTTATAAAAGTCTGTCTTAGGGTGAGTCAGCCATTCAACACAGTCTTCTACATATGTCAGAATTCTTTTACTACTCTTGTGGTGCTGCATTCTTTTCTAAATGGTGTTGTTTGACATCCATCCATCGAACCCATTTTCTTCCTTCTCATCTTCAATTATTCTGTGTTCATAAAGGGACATGCTATATACTCAATATAAGATTTTTATTTATGTTTAATCAATCTTTTTTTTTTCTTAGGCCTATATAAAAGGCTAGCAGTTATAATATACAAATCAACACTAGCAGTATGGCAGAGATATAAAAACTGATTCTTAATTTAAGATAAATTGTTTTAGCTCCTGTCATTCTGCTAGTCTCTTTTCCAATTGGAGGCTCGTGTTTTTGAGCATTGTGGGCAGAGTCCAGGCAAAAACGTATTTGTAAAAAGTATTTTTCTTGGTATTTAGTTAGTGTTAATTAAATATTCAAACACCAAGAAGTGTAATATCATAGCTCATTTTAGTCATGAAATCAAGTAAAATCCAGTGGCAACAATGTTCCTAGCGTGTTCATTTATAGCCTGTACGTAAGAGAATGAAACTGCTTAATTTTTCAATGCATTCTACCATAGAGATGTCTTCAACAGTTGAAGCCATTTCTGCAACTTCAGTGCTACCCTTCCTGCGCTACCTGGAGCATGCGTATAACCATATTCATATGGTTTTTCCTTAGCAGTGATTGACTGGTTTCGTCCATAAATAGAATAAGAAGACGATTTTAGCCAGGAGAAAACCAAAATTCTAACGACGGGAAACCATGCTTCTCCAATAGAAGTAAGCGGAACACCGATACAGGAAGTCAGGAAGTTTCAATACTTGTGCAGCTACATTTCCACAGATTTAAGAGTGGCACAGGGGATCACATCCAGCAGGCTAGGCATTGTAGGAACCTCATTTTTTAAGGCTTAACAAGGTCCTAAGAAGCAGAACATTTTCCCTGAAAGTCAAACTGCGACTGTATCTATCAATTTTTATGACAATTGCGACATACGCGTGATACGTGAAGGCTTACCAAAGAAGAGGCGAAGAAGGTAGGTGCATTACACCAGCGATGTTTACGGTTCATTCCAAGAATCACTTGGCGAGACAATGCCACCAACGCAGAGATGCTACAACGCACAGGACAGCGACCATTGCATGAGATTGTAGTGGAAAGGAGATAGACTACCACAGGAACATTCCTCTAGGAACATTCCACCTGGATGGACCCCAGTGGGAAGGCACTGGAAACGTGCACGACCCAGGGAAACATAGCAAGCCACATTAAAAGAAGATATCCTAAATCAACTCCTAACGTGGGATGATACTATAAACCTCCTGCTCGTGACCGTTGGCACCGACTCTCTGCCCTCCCTCCTATCCAGGACGGGAGGATCTAAGGTAAGCTAAGCTAATTATAACCCTGTCTGGGGTGAAAATTTCAAGATGTGTTATCATTGAATTCGACCAATCAAAAATGTTTCTTTTGATGCAGGCTATTTATTTTAATTCAATCAGACTGCTGAATACAATAACCAAGTATTGCTACAAAGTATACACACAAACTCAATTTTTCAACCATTAGCCGATAATTTATGTCAGACTCTTTTTGAGGCGCACAAACTTGTAAAACTGACTCAACAGCACCTGTTTCTACTGCCGAGGCAGACAGATGTTTCTCAACAATTCCTTTTTTGCAGTGTCCTTAACATCAGAGGTCTGCGGCATCAATACTCCTTCCCCTTGTTGCTCTGTCTGCAGCTTGCTCCGCGCTCACTTTTTTCTTCTTCATATCTCTTCAAAGTCCTGCCATCTGAGCCTCTGTCTTCCTCTCAATCTTTCCCCTGTCACTGTTTTGTTCCATACCCTGTGGATCCATGCATGCTGTTATTCTTCTTCGTACGTGCCGGTATCACCTCAACCTGGATTCCCACAGTCTTTTAATAATGGAAAAAAACTCGGCACTTGCCGGTATTTCCTTATTTGTGCAGCGTTCCAAAAGTGGGATTCGACGCTAAAACATATTCAAAATATTTAAGGAATAGTATGAGTAACAACGGTTTATATGCGCTTGCTGTGCCATCGATTAATTCGGAACTGATTTTAAAAATTAGTGGTTTTCATGAAATAGTCATAAAAATGTAGATACGGTTTATGATTTGTAGGATTTAACTAAAATTTTGTAAAAATAAAAAGCATAAGACTTTAAAGAATTTAAAGCTTTATTGATTTCAGTTGTAAATAATGTTTCAAGGTCCGCAGGACGAAGTCACTAAAAATTAATTCAAAAGGCTTCTACCGAAAATTGACAATTGTGTGAAGATACGCTTTCAAGAAGCTTCATTTTATATTTTTTTAAAGTCTTGAAATACTAATATACGAGAGAAAACGACATAACGGAAACACAGCGACAAGGAAGCATGGATACGTGGAGACATGGAGACATAGGGGCCATGGAAATACATAGTAATAAAGGCACAGTGAAAAAAAGTTACAGACACATAGAGTCATGAAGACATAAAGAGATAAAGACATGGATAAACAGAGACACAAAGACACAGAGATTTGAAGACATGGAGACATTATGACATGGAGGCACAGGAGCACAGAGACATGAAAACACACAAACATGGAGCCAAAGTTACATAAAATCATGTAAATACAAAGAAAAAGAGACATGGAGACATAAAAACATGGAAACACAGAGACAGGGGGGCAGTAAAACAAGGAGTCAGGAAAATATACACTTGTAAGTGGTCATCACAAATTATTTCTTGTTCCATTAGTTGTTTAAAATCTCGATGTCGACACCCTTTCACAACATCAATGACATTTCCATCTGAACTCTCAAGCTACAAGTCATTTTTCAAGATAATACCATACTGCATTACGCAAGTTCCAAACCAAAGAGCGTATCAAGCTCTGCCCGTATGACCACTGCTCATATTCTCCTTACCTTAAAACATACCTTCCATCCTACCGGGAAAATGCATCAATATTCCACCCCACCAATTACCAGTAAAAGTATTGCGATAGAAAAACCTGTTCACACAACACAACACTCCCCTCCTCCCACTCTTAGTTGCCCGAGTCCCAAGATCACCATAGCTGTGGATAGACTGATTCACGTTCCCAACTTATCAAGTGAGACAATTTCACTTAAATGCAATGGACATTTTGGTAAAGTTTTCACCATGTTCCAACCATCCACTGATGTTTTTCTGCTGTACATGCCAACGCTACTAAATCTCCACTGGGTAATCAAAACTCATTATCGTATACCAGCCTCATCTCTGTCGATCCTGACTCAATGTTACCATCAGAAATATCAACAGGGTTACATGCACCCCAGATCAGATTCAACGATATCTTGGAGCCCCATTGCACTGGTTACAATGGTGTTGCTTAACATAAAGAGCGATTACCACAAAAATCATGTAGCAAGCTAGTTAAACTGCAACACGAAGTTGACCGCTTGGAATCACTTGGCGTTTTTAAACGTCCAGATGAAGTATCTGTCATTGTTGAACTCCCTTTCTTGTTAAGAAACCTCCAAGAAGTCACATACTGGTCACATTCTTTTCACAAGATGGTGGCAGCAATGCAAAACCACAGCCTTCCCTAATTTTTTACGTCGATTCGACACTAGGTCAACAAGCTTGCTGGAAAATCTTCATTGTCACTGACCTCACCGGAACATTTTACCAACTATCACCTGCCAAAGGATCCATGAAGTACTGGAGAGTTGTTACACCATTCCATGGCATTCTTGTTTATGCCGTCAGTGCAATGGGCATGTCAGGATCCTAAACAGGTCTGAAGAAACTCAAGTCAGCTGCCCTTGGAGACCTGATTCAAGGAGATACAGTGGTCAAATTGGCTGAAGACCGGCACTGTGGAGAAAACATCCCTTCTGAACGTTTGACCAACTTGGAGCAGGTCCTTAAGACCTTTCAACATTGTAATTTACGGCTTGTACGACCCAGGACTATCATAATTACTTCTCAGTTAAACTACATCACTGCTTTCCTTGATGTTGTACAGTGTATAACTAAATCACTGCTATTTTATTTACCTCTAAAATGTCAAAAATCCACAAGTGACACGTTAAGTCACAATTCGGTTCAAAACATTTTGTAATAACTCAATACCCCTGACCAGCTTCATCTACATAGCATTTTGTGTATTAATTCACTTGTCCTTTCTGAGGCATGTTATTCAAAGTTAACTTTTAGCTATTTTAACGTTTAGCTATTTTTTAGTTATAATTTTGATTTTATTTGGTTTTTACTTAGTTGTTGGCTTGTTTGGGTGTCACTTTTGTGCCTGAACAACCATAGTATATCACTTGGTAACAGTGTCATGAAACTTTTAAAGATGTATTTAGAACTGATAAACTGCTATGTTGTCTTTTTCGTGGGAGTATTTTCGATTGGCATATTCCAGGATCTGACTACTCAGATCTTCTGTCTTTACATTATTTTGACATTTCCTGCATCATCTCAATTTTGTTTAGCTATGTATATGCTGTCCTGTGTTTTGCTTTTACAAAAACCTCTACCATCCAAAAAATAGGCAGTGAAACAGTAGGAAATGAAAACATATATTGTATGTTGCTTTCATGCTATCAGTGATACCACATGGGAAATAGTGGCTCCTTAAAGGTAAACTTATCTAGTATTTATATTACATCTTCCTTTGAGTTTGAAAGATAGACATATTCTAATGATATGACTAAGAAATGGGAGCATACAAGGTATATTATTACAAGCAGCCCAAACATCAGTGAATCGAGTAATGATTTTTGTTAACTTGTGCTTGCTAAAATAGTAGTATCAATATGAACACAGCAGAGAGACTTTGCGTTCCTTTACGTTTTGGGTTTTTTTTGTTTTTAATTCTGTTTATATTAACCAGCTAACCATAATATCTGGTCTCAGAACTCTAGTACTTGAACTCAGCTGGGGTACGCACAGTTGGCTTACATAGAATTCACAGAATTCAATTGTATTTTAAACTCTCAAGTGATGAATAAAAAATAACTCCTGTTTTTTTTTCGTATAGAATTTTGCTTTGAAATAAGCCCCACGCTTTCCGTGTACTTAATTGACTGGAGCTGTTGCTGTATTTTGTTTGTGAAAATGCAAGTCACTGTGAATACTACCTTATTCTGAGCCTACAGGTATTGTTTTTCCTTAGAAAGAAATGTTATCTGACCTTCTTTCACTACTTTAAGGTGACCTTTGCAGGCGTTTGAACATAAGATACCATAATAAAGTTAACATTTAACAAGGCACGTTTACTTTATGTCATCTTATTTTCTGTTTTACGTTGTTTTACAACCATCGTAATGATAATAGGGTTTTATTGACTTTTTTCTGTACGACACTTTCTTTGCAAGTGCGCGTGTTATTAAGAAACCTGCTTCTTTTTCCTTTCGCTCTACTTCTTTTTCTTTTAACTGCTCCCATCAGGGTTGCCACAGCAGGTCAGTCGCTTCCGTTTTCTTTAGTCTACCCTTCTTCTCTGCTCACTTCTGCCGTCTACATGATTTCTCTGCTTGTCTCTGCGTACCTACTTTTGGTTCTTTCTCTTATCCTCCTTTCTGATATTTCTACCTTGACCATACTTTTTTCTAAGTGACTTTTAATCCTCTTCTTTCTAGCTCCCCCTTTCACATTTTAAACTCTTGTTATGCTTCGTTTCTGGTTTCAATAGACAAAATAAAGTATTTTGAGAACATCAATTATGGCATTCTCTTTCGTACTTTATTTCTAAACCTGTCTATCACTATTGCTAAGAAAGAGGCTCTTAATGCCGATACTTCGTCTTACCATTCTTGACTAAGAATCAATCGTTAATCCACGTGGCACTTTGATTGGCTGTCACATCGTTTTGCTGCAAGTCTTGAACTGGATCAATATACTTTTTTACATTTCCAACCTCTTTCATACAATCCAATAGTTTTTCTCTAGGGACTGGGTCCTACACCTTCTCTAGGTCAATAAAAACCATTTTAGTTCTTTCTGTCCCTTCCTGTACTTTTTTATGACAATGCATAGAGTAAAAACTGCATCATTTGTGCTTTTTCCTCACATAAAACTATACCTCTTTTAATATTGGTGTCTTAATGACGTTGACTGCCATTTCTTTTCATACCTTGCCCATTCTTCTTGCATTCAATGTCAGTAAGTGATAACCCTATCCATTGCGGAATACAGCTGAATCCGAATAATCCGCTTTGCAAAAGACCCTTTGAAAGCCTCAAAATAAACGTCATGGCTTCTATCTAGCCATTTTCGGTCAAATAGGAAAAACTATAAATAAAACTCTCTACATTGGCGTTTCTGTGATATTCTCCGTCCCCAAGGATGTCCCCAGAGATTAGTGTTACAAGAAGTACTTTAGTATTAAAAAGAAGGATCAGCTAATTTATTTATCAGGTATTTTATAAATATTCAAGTGAGAGACTTTTTTCTAAATTCATACTGCTCTACTTTTCATTTATTATGCGTTGCTTATCTCACCTACCAATTTTGCCAACTTCTCCTTGCATCCAACATCTTTTCTAAACAAACAGGTACTTTTCTACTCTGATTATTTTCAAATCCCTTCAAGCTTCTTGAAATAGTTACTGCAGAGTCATATGTATGCCTGCGATACACAAAATATGTACCATGGATACCATTAAAAAAACACCTGAAGGACTTCTGGGTATCCAAAAAGAACTTGTCTGAAATGAAATACATTTCAATTCAAAAGAAAGAACCATTTAATTGAAGTGAGTGCTAGGAACAGCCTCAACATTAGCTGTTTTGGTCAATCTCTTACAATTTTTTCATGAAAAACCCAATAGAAAAGATACTGTCTTCTTCTGCTTTTTTAAATGTTGTGTTGTTAACTCATAACAAAAGAACATATTACTACAGCATTTGAGAATGTCCAAAACCTAGAGAATTAAGAAGGTTTTTGTGTTTGTAATCCAAAGTAGCTATATTCATTGACCTCCTGGAAAGGAACCTCTTGCTTGTGAGCTCATTTTCGACCCCTCCCTCATTAGTATTCTGCTGTAAACTGTTTTATTATGCAATTTACAAGCAAAAATTCACGCTCATGTACACTGGCATTGAAAATTAAGAATGCTTGCAGCATACCATACGACAGAGATGTAACAAATTGAGCTCCTGAAGGCCATTTTACAGTACTCTTCCATCTGTGTTGTAAATCGTATGCCAAAATACCCAGTAAATCTCGAGAAATCAGATATACAGAAACACGCAAGCACAGTTTAGGTGTGACATAGATAAAAATGCTGATCATCTAAGAAATAGTATATAGGAAATGGAGGTTACCACCCACACCTTGTCCCATTTTTTTAACAACGGAAAAATCCAGCACGCAGTAAGTTTGAACCCCTTCAGGGCAAAGGGATTATCAAGAAAAGAATTGAAAAATTGTGAAATCAGCAAAAATTATGAAGACTTAATTAAAAGCATTATTAAAAATTCCATAAATTTAGAGAATAAATAGAACTAAAGCAGGAAAAACCCTTGAGGAACTCCAGCGTAGATAGCTTTCTCAGATACAGAAAAACCATCATAGTTACATCAAATAGAGCCACCAGACAGAAATGACCTGACAAAGCTATACAGACCTTTCGAATAACAACAGAGCCAGAATCTTATGGAGCAAATCTGAAAGCAAAAAAGTAAAAAAACAGTTTCCTTAAAACAAAGGAGACCTTTAAAGAGCAAAGAAGCCATCTCTAAAAACTACATTGCTTCGAGTTTAAACTTAAATCCTCAAGGACTAGGATTATATCCTAAACCTTCCTTAAATATCCATGATTTCCTTTACTCACTATTGATGTCAATAAATAACGCTCAGCCGGTACCTCTGCTTTCCGAGGGGAAAGAAGTAGAGATAATTTCCTAATCAGCAGCATCCTGGGTGGCGGTTAGAGGAACGCCAGATATGGAAGGTAGCAGTAAATAATGGAAATAAGCTCCCTTGGAGCAAAAGGCGAGTTGCACTTTCACAAGGCATAGCAGTTGGAAGCCACCCTGCTAGGTTTATGGTAAAGCCTTGAAAACGAATTAACCTTCCGACAGATGAACCTGCAAGTCAATGGTGGATAGCATTTGACCTTGAGCGAAAAATCTGATCAATGGTGACGTGCACAATGTCACCCAGTTTAGTTAGCAAACCACTGCCTGCAAGTGTAGTGGTAGCGTACACATGTTGCGTATGTATTTATCGAAAGACCTATGAACACTCACAATGCCAAACAACGATTCACCATCGCTAATAGAATTGGTTACCAAGGAGCACGTTCCGAGGTAACGGAACAGGCTCCGCACTTCGAAAAAGTGGCTCAAAATCTAAGTTACTAAATGTAAAAAATTGTCTTATATCAATCTTTATTGGGAGAACACTAAACGGAGAATCACAAATACCACAATCAGTCTCATCTGCCATCGACTTCAAACTGAACATAATCAGTATGCTAAAACATCGACAACACTATGAAAATGTAGATCTAAAACAAGCAAATTGAAATCGGATAGACCTTTCTTACTGATTCCGCTTGAAAAAATCTATCTGAGAGTACTATTGGTAAAGTTAGACTCTTACTTAGCTCACTAGCAACAGTAGGTCTTACGAGCATCGAGAAAATTTCTCTAAGAATAATGGCTACTTTTAGTGGGAACCCAATGGCATGCATAGTTGCCTGCTAGAGACATATATAGATAACAAATAAAACAGATATTTCAGCATTTCATGAGGAATTGTCTTTTTTGCTAACAGAAAGAACGTTTTACTAATAGAAAGTAATTTCAATGATCAGCTTAGTAAAAGCATACTAAAGAAATTTACCTTCCAAGCAACAACAGAAATGGCAACCAGTTTGAATACTTTTTTCAAGGAAATGACATGCGCAGCCTTAACACAAAATTCCAGAAGAAGCCTGGAAAATTGTGGATATTCACTACCCCAAAAAGATCTGAATCCCAACTTGATTATGTNCAATGGCATGCATAGTTGCCTGCTAGAGACATATATAGATAACAAATAAAACAGATATTTCAGCATTTCATGAGGAATTGTCTTTTTTGCTAACAGAAAGAACGTTTTACTAATAGAAAGTAATTTCAATGATCAGCTTAGTAAAAGCATACTAAAGAAATTTACCTTCCAAGCAACAACAGAAATGGCAACCAGTTTGAATACTTTTTTCAAGGAAATGACATGCGCAGCCTTAACACAAAATTCCAGAAGAAGCCTGGAAAATTGTGGATATTCACTACCCCAAAAAGATCTGAATCCCAACTTGATTATGTCTAAGTCAACAAAAAATGGATGAACAATGTTATTATTTACAAAGAATATTAAAGCTTTCAAGTTGTTTCGTCAGACCATCGCATTGTCTCTGCCAAACTACAATTAAGACTAAGAACAAAAAATACGGTTTTACTATAGCTTTCCACAATCAATTTAAAGTCCAACGGGAAAATAAAAGCTACATAACCATTAAGGAAGAATACAGGGCGTTTATTAAAACTCATAAAGAAGATTTCAGAGAATTTATTCTTGTGAAGCCAAAGTAAAAATACAGAATGCATTGGGAGAACGGAATTGTAAAGCTAAAACTCGAATTTCAAGAGAGATTGGAGCTCTAAGAGACATAAACTCATCGAAATAAAAGAAAATAAAAGCGCAGAAAAGTCTGAAAGAAACAAATTAAATTGAGCAACAGAAGTACGTTTAGTAACAACTTGATGAAATACATTATACAGCAAGCAATGATCAAGCTGTAGCATAGAAAACTGTAAACAGTGTAAGTGGACGGAAAAACACTTAGTCAAAAATAAAGGCTACAGTCCTGGTAGAAAGATTAAACAAATGGGAGAACCCTTTCAAAAACTTTCTTGGTACATTCCTCAAAAAACAATTAAACAGTACATAGAAGCGTAGACCAAGACTTTTTCATCAAAAATGGACATTTTGATTTAGCTGGACTTGAAGTGGACGAAAGACAACTAAAAAACAATAAAACGCCTGGAATTGATGGAATTTCTCCCAAGATTTGGAAAACCAGCACGTTTAATGATATATTGTCTAACTTTTGCAATAAGACATACAGTCGAAGTGACATGTAGCATGGAAAGAAGGACTTGTTCTAACCTTGCCCTGAAAAGAATATTTGTCAACAGAAAATTACAAAAATATTATCCTGACAGTCATTGCTGCGAGGATCTATAACGCAATGTTATGTAATAGAATCCATCCTGAAATCGAAAAAAAAATTAGGATACAATCACAATAGCTTCAGAGAAATTCGTTCCGCATTGGGACGTATTCTCTCTGTATATATACTCCTGGAAGAAGTCTGAGCGAAATTTTTTAAGGTTTTGATAGTCATTATGAATTTCTCCAAGACCTTTAATTTTACTCACAGAGATACAATGGCAAAAATTTGTAAATGCTACGGATTGCCAACAGAAACAATCAATAATATCATGATTTTGTATGATAACAACAAGTCCATTATGAGATCTCCTGATGGAGATACTGAATTCTTTACAATAAAAGCTTGTGTTTTTCAAGGAGATGCACTTTCTTTCCTTATGTTTATAATCACACTTTATTGTGAGTTATCCAACTCAATGGACCTCTAAATGAATCTTGGTATTATCTTGCAAAATGCAGGGAGTAGAAGATATCCTGCGTAAAAGCTAGTTAATGTCGATTACGCTGATGATAATGTTCTATTTGAAGATAAAACATCAGATGCTGAGACACTACTGCATACAGTAGATCATCAACAATCATCAGCACCAACTGGGTTATACGTTAATTCAAACAAAACTGAAATAGCGAACTTCAGCCAGAATGGTCTAGCAAGACCACAGAATGGAAAACTCCTAAAGGAAGTTCAAAACTTAAATATCTGGGACTTAAAATTGCTTCTAGTGAAAAGGAATTAATGATTGGCATTGATAAAGCGTGGAGTGCTCTGAATAATCTAAAGGAAGTTTGGTCATCTCTTTTCCCAAATATGCCGATTGCTGTCATTGAAGTAAGAGCAAAAGTGTAACGAATTTGCTACTTAGGAGGCCAAGCCACGGTCAGACTAGTGTTTGAAGACTATGCAAGACATATATGGATCAACTTGCAATGATATTTATCTAACGTACTTTGGAAAATCTAAAAAATGCAACGGATGGTAGAGTTGGATGGAGAAAAAGAGTACAAAGCAAATAAAAACCACGTACCCTGATCCTTTTAAATCTCAATTTTCCTATAAAAGCAAAGCCTATTTTTAGTTTATTCAGAATTGATTTCCTGAATTAAAATTTTAATGATACTCTTGATCAAAGATTTTGGTATTTGGTACTCAATGATGTAAAAGTTTCATAGTCGTTAGTAGTAGATAAATTCCAGAATTCTTAACCCGAAAAATTACGTAATTTTACATACTTATTATATACTTAAAATCATTGAAAATCCATAAAATATATACATAAAACCCATAAAATATATACATTAAATTTCATGATTTTCACTTATTAACACATTTTCAACATACTCATAACACATATAAAGACCCTTTTTGAGATTTTTATAATACCCCACCCTTCAACTTAAAAATGACCGACATATGTATCTAAAAAATGACTCCTTACCCTAATATTATCCCCAAATTTTCATGAAACCGAAACTGAAACCGAAACTTGTTAAAAATTTAGACATACTTCATTTATCTATTCAAAAGTATCTTAAACACTTCATTTTAACCTAACAGCATATGTTATAAACATCTTTATATATCATTTTAGACTTATTTTTTAAGAATTAACGATATATAATTTTTCAAATGTCAGTATCCCCCCTCTGACAAAAAAAAAATAAAATTATATTAAATATTTATTTTCCTTAAAAATAGTAACCATGGAAACTAATAACCTTACCATACCACAACTAAACGCAATGAAACGTGACGATCTACGTAAATTAGCATCTAAAAATAAGGTTGCAAAGTATAAAAAAATGAAAAAAGCTGACTTAGTTCAAGCAATATATCGACAAATTAATCCAGTAAAAAATACAGATCTTATACCAACTATTCAACCTGTAAACATTGATGGGTTAGAAGCTCATTCTAGATTTTCTGAGAATATTCAGACATATACTTATATACCTAAAAACGAATCTTAGATAAAAGCTACCCAAAACTTATAACATTAGCTAATAATTCTCAACACATCAACTATAAGATATCTATAGATCTTGAAGTAACTTTTATATCCGAAAAACTGGGTGAGACAACATTTTCTATTAACTCTAAGAGATATACAAAACACGAAACTGATGTCAAAGATAATATTTTAAAAGATCTCATCCAAAACATTGAATCTAAAGACACTAAGGGTTCCGGGTGGATTGTCAAGTCTATTGATAAAGTATTCTTAAACATCACGAAGTTTACTCCACTTAAAGGTTCTTCATATATACCTTTACCAGATGTTATACGTAAAAAACAAGCTATTCTAAATATTAGAAATAATGATGATAAATGTTTTCTATATTCTATTTTAGCGTTTTTGTATCCAACAGACAAAAAAGACACTGAAAACGTCAATAACTATTCTCATCTCATCAACAAGTTAGATATATTAATGTTGGATTTTCCAGTGAAAATAGATAACAATATCGAAAAATTTGAGAAAACAAACAACCTAATCATTAACATATATTCTTATGAAAATAATCTCATTGTACCTATTAGAGTATCACCATATGTTAACAATATCTATAAAGATACTCTCGACAAGCTTAAAAACACTGTCATCACCAAAGAAGACATACAAGAATATATCAAAGATATCACCGATTGTAACAACCACCCCAGACTAGTCAATCTATTTATCTATGAGAACCATTATTCACTTATTACCAAGTTTAACAGACTTATATCAAGACAAGTTGATGAAAATTGGTGTCATAAATATATATGTTATAGATGTCTACAGTCATTTACTTCAGGTCTCAAATATTATAACCACCTACGTTTTTGTATCACCAACAAAGCTCATCAAGCAGTTACTAAACTTCCTAAATCTAACACATATCTTAAGTTTACTAAGTTTAAAACTAAACAAACAATACCTTTTGTTGTATATTTTGATTTTGAGACATATTTCAAAGACAAAGAACACATACCTTTAACTGCATCTTACAATATATGTTCAACCCTAAAAAATGACGAATATCACGAATTTATAGCTGAATCAGAAGAACAAAATATATCTAAAAACTTCATAACTCATATCTTAAATAGACTTATAAGAGACAATGATTTTATTTATAACACATATTTTAAGTCTAATCAAAGATTTAATATCCCATATGTTCCAGATAGTGATCGTAAAAATATTTGTCATATATGTGAAACTACTTTTCAACCCAATGATGATAAAGTTATAGATCATGATCATTTTACAGGAAAGTTTAAAGGAATGGCACACAGATCATGTAATCTTAACTTTAAAGAACCTACTTTTATACCGATTTTAGCTCACAACGCTTCAAAGTATGATTTTCATCTCTTCATAAAAGAATAATCTGAAATTAATGATTCTAACATAACTGTAGAATATCTTCCATGTAATTCAGAGACATTTATATCATTTTCTATATACTATAAGATAGGAACCTACACAAAAGACAACAAATCATATAATAAATATTTTGAACTACGATTTTTAGATTCTATGAGATTTATGAAATCATCACTAGATAGTTTAACAAAAAATCTAACATCACACCCTCATTTAGATCGCGCCATTGGTGTCAACACCTTTGGTGTACAGCAAATATTAGATAACAAACTCTTAAAGTATAAAGGTATCTTCCCATATGAATATTTAGATAGTTTCAATAAGATCTTTGAAACATCTTTACCACCTATAGAAGCATTTTATTCATCTTTAAAGCTCACTAATATAACTCAACAAGATTATCAACATGCTTTAACAACATTTAAACATTATAAATGTAAAGATATCAAAGATTATCTTTTACAATATCTTAAAACCGATGTATTACATCTTACAGATATATCTGAAGAGTTTAGATCAACATGTTTGAAACATTATAAACTTGATTCACTATGGTTTTATACAGCTCCCTCTTTATCTTGGAATGCAATGTTATATAAGACTAAAATACAACTTGAACTAATATCTGATAATATAACTTTAGAGTTTTTTGAACAACAAATGAGAGGAGGTGTTTCAACAGTATTTCATAGATATGCAGAAGCTAACAATAAATATTTACCCAATTATAATTCTTCTAAACCTTCATCTTACATCAAATATCTTGATTGTAACAACTTATATGGTAAAGCTATGCAACAACCACTACCAACAGGAAGTTTTAAGTTTCTCTCTAAAGATGAGATCAATGTTATCCATAACAAGATAAAGAAGAACAAATATGAGTTTTCAAAGGATGCTGGATATGTATTTGAAGTAGATATAGATTATCCCCCAACTTTACACAACTATCACAACGATTATACATTTTTACCTGAGAAACTTAAAGTAAAAGTTCTAAAAACTTATTCCAAACCTTCATAACAAGAAATTTTATATAGTAAATGAACATAACCTTATACAAGCTCTAAAACATGGTTTAAAACTTATTAGAATTCATAGAATATTAAGATTTGATCAATCACCATGGTTAAAGCAATATATCGACTTAAACACAGATCTTAGAACAAAGTCGAAAAATAACTTTGAAAAAGACTTTTTTAAGCTCATGAACAACTCAGTGTTCGGTAAGACTATGGAAAATATACGTAAGAGGTGTGATTTAACGATCTTAAATGATAATAATAATGAAGAAACGTTTAAACAACTGAATATAATAGCTTCTAAACCTAATTATCAGGAACCACTAAATATACAAAATTCTAAGATTAACATATTCCGATTCACTAAGACTCAAGTATACTATAACAAACCTATATATATTGGAGCACAGATTCTCGACTTATCTAAGACCTTTATGTATAACTTTCACTATGATTATATGAAAAAGAAGTTTAAAAATATTCAAACACTATATACAGACACAGATTCTCTAATCTATCACATACAAACTGAAGATTTCTATGAAGATATTTCAACAGATATCAACGAATGGTTTGATACATCTTGTTACATAACTTCTAAAGGTAATATCGAACTCAACAAAAACAAAAAAATACCCGGATATTTTAAAGATGAATATGGAGACAAAGTTATATCACATTTTGCAGCAAATCGTCTTAAATCATATAGTATAAAAGCTAACAACGAAGAAGAATAAAAAAATACTGCTAAAGATGTTCCCAAAGCTGTAAAGGATAACAAAATCTTTTTCAACAACTATCGTGATAACATATTTTATAAAAAAGATTTTATAGTTGAACAAACACGTTTTGAAAACAAAGATCATGTGATAAAGACTGTAACATCAAAAAAATTAGCTTTAGAATCATCTGATGATAAGCGTGAAATATGTAAAGATAGAATATCTACGTTAGCTCTAGGTCATTACCAACTCCTTGAAGTCTAAATTTAATAAAATCTGTTTAATATAAAAAAATCAACGTATTTTTACGTACTTTTTTAGTATAACTTTTTACCCTTCTTTATGTTCAAATCTGCTCATAAAGGTCTAGTGTTAGTATAATGACATAGCTTAATTTTAGTCTCTAAATCATTTTTTGCAAAAGGTATTATATGATCTATATGCCATTCTCCAAACGTCTCCCATGAATATTTATCATCAAATTTATTTTCTAAGTACTCTTCATATTCTTTTATATTACATCCTAAGTATTTTAAGTATACATTTCTCAGATCTTTTCTTTTCATTTTCAAAGCAGGTATCATTCTATTTATAACAATATCTTTTAAAGCTACCTCTCTGTTACAAACTAAGCATCTATGGTTATGTCTTCCATGTTCACATATAGAAGCACCTTTACATTCTTTACAATGATGTTTTTGTCTTCCATGTTCACATATAGAAGAACCTTTACATTCTTTACAATTATATTTACGTTTACCATGTTTACAAGTATATTTATATTTCATTACTGTTTCAACTACATTGGTATTTTCTATAGTAATTTTGTTATCTTCTATAACAATTTTTTGTTTTTCTATAGTTGTAATTTTCTGAGTATCTCCCATTTTTATAAAAAATAAATTTTATAAAATATAAAAACTTTCTAACAATTTCTACAATCTCCAGTCAACTCACTGTATTGTACATAACAATTTTTACCATCACAAGATATCTCACTGTCTTTTACATCTATAACTACTCCACATTTACCACACTTTGTTATAACAACTAATCTACACATTTTTACAAAAAATAAATTTTATAAAAAAAATAATTTTAGAAAAAATATATTAACAGAAAAAAATAATTTTAAAGGATGTCACGAAAACGAAAAATAGATATACTCTATGATGCTAAACTACCTCTAAACGATCTCTATATCTTATTCTCAAACAATAAAAATCGACTTATAGATATAACTTTAAAGAAACATGGGTTAATAGATAGCAATATATGTGATGAATGTGATGAACCTCTTATAACATATCAAAAAGGAAGATCGTACTGTAAAAACTGCACAAATGATGAGATGATAAAGAACAAACCTGGTACATTTAAATCATCCACACATTTTTGTAAAATTATGACATATCTCTTAAATTATATAGATAGAGATGAAAAATATAGAAATGTTTTAGATACTATCAAGAAACATAAAACTGATACGATATATGATATCAGAAAAGCTCTTAAAAACACTAATAACACAAAATTGTATTACTTATCTACATGTTTTTACTATGACATAAATGGTTATATTCCAATATCTGAAGATCTTGTTAGAACTATCTAAAATGAAAGAGATAGGGTATTACTAGCAATGGATGTGTGTATAAAAGATAATACTGAAAAAGGTCGTAGCGTAGTAAGTCGCAAAAATAAACTCAATTTTACTTACATTATATATAAGTTGATTCAACTGTTTGGATCTGAAGATGATAAGAAGGTTTTGAAAACATTTTATCTACAATCTAATCTTACTTTGTTTAAACAAGACATAATATGGAGACAAATCTGTAAAAAATTAGAATATTATTTTATAGAAAGTGTAAGATTATAATAAAAATTTTGTAAAAATATATTTACACATAAAATGGAGAACAAACAAACACAAAGTGATAATGAAAAAATGAGTGATCAAACACTTAGTGGCCACCAAAAACTTAGTGGTAATAAAGATCTAACAGATATTGTACATGATATAGCAGATAAAGTTGGAAAACTACATGACAAAATGATAAAACCTAAACCTATAAAAGCTCCTAAAGAAAGAAAAGTAACTTTAAGAACATTTTATATAGATAACTGTGAAGATTATATAGATACTCTATGTTGTATCAATACACGTAAAGAAATGAGTCTTAAACAAAATGCATCTTTATCATATTCTTACCTAACAAATGAAGAGAAAGGTAAGGTAAAAAAAGACTTTGATATATATCTAAAGGAAACTATATTATATATCTAAAGGAGAATATTTATTTTCTATATAAAATGGATTCTGTACAAATATTAAATGATAGATTTGACAACCTTAGACAATATTATGACAACCTTAGACAATATTATGACAGTAAATTTGAAATACTTCACAAGAGATTTGATAACCTTAGTCAATATTATGATAATAGATTTAACAACCTTAGACAATATTATGATAATAGATTTGATAACCTTAGACAATATTATGACAGTAAATTTGAAATACTTAGCAAGAGATTTGATAAAGAAACAGACTAAAAAATAAGAAATACTTTTAAAAATTTTCACAGATTTTATAAAATATTTTTTTTTTATAAAAATTTATTTTCTATAAAAAGATACAAAAATGGATTCACACTTCGCTACACAAAAACCTAACTTTGACAACATAGAAAACCGACAATTTGGGGAATCTCTAGAATCACAGCAATGTATTCGTTGGAAAGATATGATATCCGGTATATTCTACATAAATAACAAAACTCTTATAAATTCTAAGTTTGGTAATTCATTTATTCTTGATCTTGTAGATAAAGATGATAAAAAATACTAGAGTATATACCAATAGAATTATTACAGAATATCTACAAAACAAGTCTCCAAAATATATAAAGATCACTAGAAATACAGATGATAATAATGTAGCACAGTTTTCTTTTTAGTTCTTTAGATAGTCTGTTAGTTTCTTTCTCATATCTTCTTCAGCTTTATTCATAATTTTTTTGATATCTACTTTACGCTTTCTTAGTTGTTCTTTTTGTAAATAATATTCTTCAACTATTTCACATAACATATTATATTCTTCTACAGTGATTTTATCATCATCTATAACTCCCACTATTGCCTTATCTAAAGTCATAAATTTACTTTTAGAAAGAGATGCTATAGCTTTATGCTTTCTCATTTTAGATTCTATTTTTTTGTTTATCGCGACACCGAATATAGAAGTAATATATCCAATCCCACTAATAACTCCTAAAGCAACAGATACAGGGGTTCCAACAACCGTTAAAGCAGTTGTTAGAGCACTCATGTTGTCGCAATTACATTACTTCCTATGGTTATTCCAGTACATATTCTGTTACCTTTTCTATATTTTCTATATACTTTTTCGTATTTTATTTCTTCTTGTTTCATATCTTTATGTAGTTTTGTGATATTATTATATTTATAGGATACGGAAGTGGGTGTATTTTCAGATATATCGTTAAGTTTGTGATTCACTAAAAAAAATGTAAAAATTAGATACGTTAAATTTATTCTTTGATGACTTTAGTTCGCGCCAATAAGTTTTACTTTAAACTTACTAGTGATAGAAGTATAGTTTGCAAGATTTCCTCCATCTAGTGAAATAGATATAGTTGTACCTGTCCAAGTAACCTTGAGAGATTCTCCTTGATCCCCCAATATGTTACAAAGAGTATTTACAACACTATTTCCACTCTTCATTTTAGCCATGAAAATACATGCACTACAATCTGAAGATGTACCTAAAGCATCATCGATAACTCCATCTATAAGAATATTATAGGAACCACTATCGGGTGTTACGACTGTGATATTTTTACTTGGTGTATCATTTTCTATATCTATTTCTTCTACTAGAATACCATCTTTATCAGCATATTCTAGATCTGAAATGATTGTTTTACCTCCGTTAGAAGTAGTAAGATAAATGTTTTGAGTATCTTTTGCAGTGATTACCATTGACCCATCTTCTGTAATATTAACTATTGGAGTAGTGTTTTGTTTAAAGACAATTTGCCCAGATGAAGCAGTATCCATAGAAATAGATCCATTTTGTGTTGAAATAGCATCTACACTGTTAGAGATTACGCGAAAATCTTGATTTATGCTAACGTTACTCATTTTGTTCTTTTTTAAGGTAAATATAATTTTTTTATTTTATGTGACGACAAATCATGAATAATGTGCCTGCAGTAGCATCAAATCTACTATATGATCTATTATAGAGATTAACTATTTGTCCAGTTTCCAAACTATTGTTCATGTAAGTCTCTTTCACTGGAACAAGTCTATCATCTATAGTATTTATAATACAACATCCTCCATATATCTTAAAACTCAGAGGTAATACTATTTGTATATTGTTGTTGATATCTAGACTAATATCATCTTGTAAATATATCTCTATTGTATCATGATGTGTTCTTTTACATGGATATTTAGAGTTTAGAAATGTATATAAAACATTAGTGCTTGCCATTTATATATAAAATTATATTATCAAATGTCTAGAACCAATTTCTGTGAATAACATGACCTTTCTATGTCTATATATACAAATATTCTCTATCTCTTAGAGGAAAACACATAGCTTTTACAGCTTCTATCAGAGTATCACACTTATCTAGTTCTATGGTTTGTTGTAGATTATCATGATCGAAGAATATAAGTTTTGCATGTGATCTTAGATATTTGTTACAATCTCCAGCATGATGAAACACAAATATACTTTGAATATTATGATGTCTATCTGATACTAAGGTGCGGAAAAATTGACTATCACGTGATATATGACTATCAAGATCATCATATATAAAGATTTTACATGTGCTCGGATCAAATTCATGGGTTATTGTAGATTCATGTTGATATATTCTGAACATTGTCTGTATGTTATTTATATCGTCATTAGTAGCTTCTTTTGGATATTCTAACTTATAGTGATTAACTTTATCTACATTAGTAGTCGTTATAACCAGAACCTAGATATATTCTGTGTTTGTTAGTACATCTCTCTATAAATTTCAGTATAAAATAACTTTTACCTGTCATTTGAGCACCAAAAACCACTATAGGAATACCATTTGCAGTGTTTAGAACAGATTTTACTAGATCATCCATAGATATTTTTATAGAAAATTCTTATTCTTCATCTTTCGGCTGCTCCCGTCAGGGGTCGCCACAGCGGATCAATCGCCTCCATTTGGCGCGGTCGTCAGCGTCCTCTCTCCTCACTCCTAATGTCCTCATATCCTCTTCAATTCCGTCCATATATCTTCTCTTTGGTCTTCCTCTCTTCCTCTTCCCTGGCAGTTGCATCCTCAACATTCTCCTCCCGATGTAGCTATCTTCTCTTCTGACCACGTGTCCGTACCATCTCAGTCTTCCTTCCCTTTGCTTCTCTCCTAATCTTCTAACGTGTGCTGTTCCTCTGATGTTTTCATTTCTGATTTTATCTAGCTGTGTGACCCCAAGTGACCACCTCAGCATTCTCAACTCAGCCACTTCCAACTCAGCTTCCTGCTTCTTTGTTGTCGCTACCGTCTCAAGCCCATATAGCAAAGCTGGCCGCACTACCGTTTTGTACACTTTTCCTTTCACTTTTGGCAATATCTTCCGGTCACATAACACCCCTGTTACCTTCCTCCACCCGTTCCAGCCTGCTTGTATCCTCTTCTTCACTTCTCTGTCGCATCCCCCATCGTATTGCACTGTGGATCCAAGGTACTTGAAGTCTTTTGCCTTCATTACATCTGCTCCTTGCATGCAAATCTTGTCATCCTCTCTCCCATTCACGACCAGGTATTCGGTCTTGGCCCTGCTTACCTTCATTCCCCTTCTTTCTAGGGCATATCTCCACTCCTCCAGTTCTTCTTCGGCCTCGTTCCTGGTTTTGTTGCACAGCACAATATCGTCAGCAAACAGCATACTCCATGGTGCTTCTTTCCTGACTTCATCAGTGAGTCGATCCATGACTATTGCGAATAGGAAGGGGCTTAGAGCTGACCCTTGGTGGAGTCCGACCTTGACTCGGAACCAGTCAGTCATTCCTGCAGCACTTCTTACAGCCGTCGCACTGTCTTTGTACATGTCTTTTACTAGCCTTACATACTTTTCTGCTACTCTGGATGTTCTCATGCAGTGCCATAATTCCTCTCTAGGTACCCTATCATACGCTTTTTCCAAATCCACAAACACGCAGTGCAATTCCTTTTGTCCTTCTCTGTGCTTTTCCATCAGGATGCGCAGAGCGAATAACGCATCTGTTGTGCCTCTTCCTGGCATGAAACTGTACTGTTCCGGGCTGATCTCTACTTCCTCTCTCATCCTTGTATCCAAAACTCTCTCCCACAACTTCATAGTGTGGCACATCAACTTGATGCCCCTGTAGTTGCCACACTCTTGTGCATCTCCTTTGTTCTTATATATAGGGATCAACACACTCCTCCTCCATTCGCTTGGCATTTCCTCTTTCTCCAGTATCCTATTGAAGAGCTTCGTGAGCACCTCTAAACCCATGTCACCTAGACACTTCCATGCTTCAATTGGGATGTTGTCTGGCCCTACACTCTTTCCATTTTTCATTTTCTTCAATGCCTTCTTTACTTCACCTTTGTCTATCTTTCCAACATCGCGTTCAACTCTCTGGGCTTCTTCAATTCTTTCTTCTCTGGGATTTTCTGTGTTCATGAGGCCTTCAAAGTAACTTTTCCACCTTTCTAACACTTCATTCTCATCTGTTAACAGTCTTCCATCTGCATCTTTGATGACTCTAACCTGTTGAATATCCTTTGAAGCCTTGTCCTTTTGCTTCGCAATCCGAAATAAATCCTTTTCTCCTTCCCTTGTGTTCAGCCTATCGTAGAGATCATTGTATGCTTCCTCCTTTGCCTTGGCTACTTCCTGCTTCGCTTCTCTTCGTCTAGTCTCGTATTCCCTTTTGTCTTCCTCTTGGCCTGTCCTGTCAAACACTTTCTTTGCTTTCCTCTTGTTCTGGATACTATCTTGTACTGCATCATTCCACCACCATGTTTCCTTGTCTGGACTCCTACAGCTTGATGTTGCTCCCAGAACTGCCTTGGCCGTTTCTCGAATTTTCTCGGTGAGCTCAGTCCATTTTTCAAGTACATCCGTGGTTGAACTCAGTGCTTCTACTAGCTCCCGATTGAAGTTCCTCCTGCACTCAGCTTCTCTCAGTTTCCACCATTTTATTCTTGGATCAGATGTCCTTTTTCTTGTTCTCTTGGTTTTGATCATCAACTTGCATATTACTACCTTATGTTGTGCAGCAACACACTCTCCTCCCAGTACAAAGCAGTCACTGACTTCTTTCAGATGTCTTCTTTTGTACACTAGGTAGTCCACTTGCGTGCTTCTTCCTCCACTTCTATAGGTGGTTCTTTGGTCCTCTTTCTTTTTGAAGTACGTGTTCAGCACTGCCAACTCAACTCTCTTTGCAAAATCCACTACCTCTTGTCCTTCTTCATTTCTTCTTCCATAGAAAATAATTTTTTAAAAAAAATAATTTTTATAAAAAAATAATTATCAAAAAAAATAATTTTATAAAAAATAATTTTATAAAAAAATAATTATCAAAAAAAATAATTTTATAAAAAAATAATTTTATAAAAAATAATTTTATAAAAAATTAATTTTATAAAAAAATAATCTTATAAAAAAATATTATATAAACCCACTACTAAGATTACGACTTATAGAGTCCTTAAAGGAGCAAATGCGAGGTTATTTCGGATACTTGTTTATATAATATTATTATGGTGGTGGAAGTAATAATGTAGAACCATATCTATGTAACATATCGAGATATTCTAACTCATCTTTAACTATTTTTTTGGCTTCTGCTATTGTTTTAACATTAAATTTACGTTTTATATCACCTGCACTGATATTATGTATTATATTTCCAGACTCTGTTTTAACCTTATACCAACCTATTCGATGTTCAGATATCACTTCACAAAACACATTGTTGTTCAACAGTAAAATCATTTTTTATATAAAATATATTTTCCATATTTTGGTTCCTTATATAATTGAGCCAAGTATAGGGACACCTTCGAATGGTGATTTGAAACCAAATATTTTACTGAGTAGACCTGCTCCCATCTTTTCATCAGCCATTTCTTCTACTATTGGAGTAATATCATAGATTTTTCCACCTCTCTTTAGATATAAACCGGAACCACGTTTTGCTATTGCTTTTACAGCTTGTGATGCACCTTCAGATGCTGCTCCTATTGCTAGACCACCCAAAATATTCTTTGCTAGACCTTTAAGTACAGGTAAAACTTTAGATAATAATTTTGCAACTATTGTTCCGATTCTTTTACCATCTGTAACGTGAATATCAGATATATCGTAAATATTCTTACCGTGTTTCATATATAATCTATCATTTGGGTGTGATCTCATTTTTAAGAATACGCCTTCTCCAGTAGTTGTAGGAGGTGGTTTAGGTTGTCTTCTAAGAAATACGCCACTTGCACATGTACAATCGTCTACTATACCTTTGCCACTCCCTTTGGTCGTGTTAGTCGCTATGCTCCCACCACTCAATAACCCAGGTATACGAGATGCAGCTAGACCACCTAGAAGTGCTCCTAAGAAGCCACCAGATTTCATTTTATTGATTTGTGTGTTCGAAAATTTTATATCTACTGCAGTTGTAGCTCTGTTTAGCTTATTTATCTGTGTATTTGTTAGAAGTAGTTTAGATTTATCACCCACTTCATTATTTTGTTTAAAGTTTTTCTTAGATAGTCTTAATGTTACATCAGTATTATTTTTAAATGTTGATCTAAGTTTTTGTTTCTGTGCATTAGTTAGTATTACGGGTATTTCAGTATACACCATTTTTTATATAAAAATATATTTTTATATCTCCTGAAATCGTAGATGTATTTCAACAAGTTCAGCACGGAGATCTAGAGGGTTATTATCACCATCTGTTAACCAGACTCTTATACCACCTATTTTACCAGATCTATTTATTTTATGAAATTTTTGTACTAACGGTTCAGATATCAATCTATACCCTGGTTCACTGTGTACTGGAAACGCATGTATAACATTACTAGGTTTGTTATTGATATAACTACTGTTTACTAAATCACAATGTATCAAAATACTGTTTACATTTATAACATTTATTTTATTTTGAGATTCATTGTACGATTTATCTATAATAACTTTGTTGAAACCTAGAATATTTGCTAAAGAATTTGCAATAGTAAAATCAACTTTATATCCATTATCTAGATGTACAATGGTAGTAAGGCGAGAGAGATTGGGTTCAAACCATATGTAAGTCTTATCATTGCTGTATCATAGTCATTATTTATCTTCATCAACCGTATAATTTCATCTGAAAGATCTGTGATCTCATAACTACCTACTCCAATAGTCAAAGTTTTCCAGGTTGTGCCATTAAAATACTTAAACCTGTTGTTGTTAGAAGTTATGTTAGCTATGGTGTTATATGTAGATAAGCTTTGTAAAGCTACTGCCCAGCTACCAGGTAGATCTATCTCAGGAGAAAAATCTAGAGATATTTTTGTATCTTTAAACGATAGGTTTACATCAAAACCAGATTTTGTTCTTGTATTATAAACTATTTGTCTTAGTAGTTCTATATTTTCTGAGCTACTGCCACTCATCATGTTGTTGCGACTCACCGTCTTTTATATAAAAATATAAAAGTTATATTTACATTATTGTGAGATCGTTAAACTGCCACTTCGTGTTGTTCGCTTACGCTCTCACTGAACTAGAACTAGTCTATTACCATCTGATTCTAATCTCATAAATCCATCTGAAATAGTCATTGCAAAACACCGGGTATTTGCAGGAACATTTTGTGAGAATCTTGCATTGATAGTAAGTTCAGTTAGAGAATGTTTTACCATTTCCTTCTGTTTCGAAGTATCTATAACATATATAGGAAACATTGTCTTATATTCTATCATATGTACTCCTGGTGCAGAAGTAATCTCTTTCTCTGTAGATTCAATGTTGAAAAACTTAGATTTGAAAGTCATTGCATCTAAATATAACCTTGCAAACTGTTGAGTAGTAAAGTTTGAAGTATATTCAACACTTGGATATTGTTTTTCATTTAGTCTAACATTAAGATTTGTTAGATTTACATGATCAAAAAGAGCAGGATTTTGTTCTTGGTTTCCATGTTTTGCTGTTTGAAAACCAATAATCACATATCTTGGTACTTCAGGAGCTTGTTTTGATGATAATCTCCATGTAAATGTAGTATCTTCGGGTACTGTTAAACGTGAAACATGGATTCCTCTGAATGAAATTGGAATAGGAATCTTACTTTCTATTCTTTTCATAAGAGCAAGATTGATTTCATCGGTACCAACGATATGAGGTACAATCCATCTCATTTTGGTAAATTGAACTCTACATGCAGCTGCTCCATTATGTCTAAAAATAGCATCATCTGAGTCTCCAACAGTACGTATAGATAATCTTTGAGTAGTACCAAAAACAACTTTATTGTAATCTCTGAAGAAACCAAATAGACGTCTGAGAGGTAGTTGAAATGCAAATGTGCCTCTTGGATCAGCAGTTTGAAGTAAAGAACGTCTTTGTGCAAATCCAGCTTTATTTTCACTTTGATCAGCATCTACATCGTTATCTTTTACTCCACAGTGAACAAGAGAGATAGTTTTATCGTAACCAGTATCTTCCAGTAAATATGATAACATATTTTGTGCTTGACCTACATAGTCTACAATTTCAACTTGTTTATCATTTATAGAATATATCATTTGTTTAAACATATATAATATCCCTTCTTTAACCAGTGCTATCTTACTTGTATCGTCTGCAGCATTTGGAATTGGATTACCATTAGCTAATTGTACTTGACCTTCGACTAGTAGATAAGAATCACTTGGTACAGTGAATGAGTTTTCATTTATGATATCAAAACCTATTTCATTTGCAGTATTTAACTCATTTGCAGATGCGGTTGTAAATATTTCTCTTTGTTCATATTCAATGAGTGATTTATCGATGTTAAATGTTTCGCTAAAGTTGGTTATTGCTTCTGTTGACATTTTTAAAGGAAAATATATTTTTTGGTGAAAAAAACAAAAATGGCTAAAAATTATATTATAACTACGTAGAGCACTACATCATTTTGTGTTGTTTTACGCTCATTCTAATGTTTTGATACCTGTACCAGTTTTAAGAGCATGTAATAGTTGTCTAGTTTTTTCATCGACAGTAGATTTAGTAGATTTAGTAAATGGATTTTCGATGACTTCTTTTGTAGGTTTAACTTTTTTTTGTTTTGTGGCCACTATGTGTTTTGTGGCTAGCTTTTTTATACCTTCTCTAGCAACATGTTCTGAACCTGACTTTACACCCTTTGAAGCACCTTCTACCAATGCTTTAGATAGTTGTTTACCTGTTTCAGATGTAGCTGCTTATGAAATTTTAGATATTATATCTGTAAAAATATTACCTCCTGTTCTAGCGCTGTTAAAGTGTTTTCTCTGTTTGATTAGCATCTTTTATACACAAATATATTTTATTGTAAAGAATTTATTGCTTTTTGAAAGGCTTTATATGTGCTAGGAGTAATATGTTTGTATTTATACAAATAATCTAGTAGTTGTATAGTATTGTTTTTAAGTTCATTGGAGGTGTTTCCAGCATTCATAGAAGCAATGTTTAAGTTAAGTTCATCCATTACTTGTTCAGGTGTGCCAATAACTCTAAAACATGACAGTGAGCTGATATTTTGTGTCTTTACGCCACTTGCCACTTTATGTTTTTTATATGTTTTGGGTGCTATGTTCCTCACACCTTCTCCATCTTTAGATAGATCTTTATAATTTTTTCTCCAGTTTCTATATTGTTTGATATACTCTAAATAAATTTCTACTTTATTCAATATGGCGTTATATTTTATTCTATTTTTACCATTTAATCGATTATTATTATCTATTCTTCGTCGTGCTTCCATCACATCTATTCGTCTTTTAGGCAAATCTCGTTCTATTGCATGTAATGGAATATTATCCAGATTTTTAGTAGTAGATATAACTATGAGATCTTTTTTATTTATAGTAAGACGTAATCTTTCACCATCTATCAACTGTGGAATAAATTCTGGCTTAACACTAATTACCTTAGTGACTTTCTTAAGATCTTCATCTATTCCCTTATTTTCTTCTACTATAGGTTGAAAGAATTTGCTAGCTCGATCGTCAAGTAATTGTTTTTGGACAATTCTTTCAGTATCATCTGTTCTTATCTTATCTTTAACCTTTATAAGTTGTTTCAAAATATCTTCTTTGTTGGTAGAATTTACTGTTGTATACACACCACCGGACACTGTATTAGACTGTTTCCTGTACATTTGTTATAAGAAAATATATTATATTACAAAATATGTGCACTTGGTATATAAAAAGTATCTAGATTTTTTCTAAACTTACCTTGATCTGCTTCTTGAGTCTTATCAATGGTTAAAAAGTTATGTTTTTGTTTCCAAACATCGTTAACAAATTCTTTATAGTCCATGTCAGTAGAATCTACATTGTCTCTATGAATAGGTTCGATAGATCTAGTGTTTTGTCTGAAAAGAATGAGAAAATTAGCATTGTCTCTAATGGTTCTTTTAGGTATCTCATAATAAGACTGAATTATAAAAACAACATTTATTCCATGAGGTCTACCTTTAGTAAATATCTCACCAGCCTTCTTTTGTGCACTTTTATCTGTCATAAGATCGTCGAAAATTACTAAAGAGCCCTTAGATATCTCGGTTACAGATGGTAAATCTTGAGGTTTTTCACAGGTATCTATTTCTATATTATATTTCTCATTATTTTTTAAATCTTGACTAAGTAACTGACATATTTCTTGGACATCTTTATGTTGTTGTTTTATAGTATCTTTAGCTAGAAAGACATTTTTCAAGATTTGTGGAGGTATTTTGTTTTCAAATCCGTGTTTGAGTATCTGATATATAGGTTGAAACATGGATCCAGATACTATTACAAGTCTTTTAAAATCTATCCATTGATTTAGTATCGTATTTGTCAATAAAACTGTTTTACCACATCCTGAGGAACCTGAAATAATACATCTAAGTTTTTTAGGAAAAAGTGGGTTAGAATTAGGTTCGTTATCGTTTGTCCAAAATAAGTAATTCAATACAGTTGTAGATTTCTTAGTGTTACTAGATTTATTTGCCATTTTTATAAAAAAAATATATTATTATATAAAAAGATGTCACAAATAAATAAATTTTATCAACGCAAACAAGAAACAGAATCTTGTGAATCACAAGTAATAATACCCAATTATTTGTTAAGAACAGATGGATTAAATGCTATGACAGATGATTTAGATGTTGGAAAAAACGATATAGTAAATGTAGAAACTATCGAAGGAGATGATGTACAAGTTAAAAGCAATCCTACAAATAGCAACAGTATAGTTCCAAAATATATGCTGGATATGACAAATGAAGTAATAAATGTGTTATGTGATAGAAAAATAACAACAATGGATCTTAAAACAGTTAAAGTAACGGGAAGTAGTTATCATTTAGTTGCCAATTGGACAAAACCAGAAAATCTTGTTGATAATGACCCTAATACAATGTGGGTAGTTGATAAATCAGAAATACATACTTATGCCAGGATTTTGATAGAATTACCAACATTAATACAGATATATGTATGTGAATTATATCCTCGAACAGGTAATCAACAGACAACACATGTATTAACACATTATTATTTAGAAGGTTCTGCAGATAACAAAAACTATTTTAAAATATTCGAAAGTAGGGATGTTGTTGATCAAAAAAGACAATTTATATTCAATGTAACACCAAAATATAAGTATTTTAAACTGACTTGTACAGGTAATCAACAATATGGATTGAGTGAAGTGAGGTTATTTCAAGCAGTTTTAAAGTCGGTAGATAATAAATATTTAGCTTTAGATGGAAGTAATTTTCCAAAAACAGATATAGATTGGAACTTAAAACGTATCGCTAATCTAGGTGTACCGATTAGTAATAATGATGCAACAAGTCAATATTATGTAGAAACAGAAATAGCTAAAAATAATAATAATGTCAAAGATTCATTACATGTAAAAGATTTAACAGTGTCAAATATATCGGATTTAAATGGTGTAACGTTGAAAGGAACTATGAATTTAGGTGCGGCGGGGTGGATATCAGGTGTTCAAAATCCTTTAAAAGATACAGATGTGGTTAATAAAAAGTATGTTGATGATAATATTACAATATTGGATAATAAATATTCTCCAAGAGCAATAATAAAATACAATACTACACAGAATATAGTAGATATTAATCTTTTAAAAGCTACTTTAAATGGCAGTATTGTTATAAATAATATCGGAAAATTTGAATTTAAAAATCTATATTTTGATAGGGATGGTACATTATTTTATATGATGAGAGTTAGAAAATTTTCGCCAACTTCCCCATCTGTTACATGTAGACTAATATATGAAAGATCACATACAGTAAATTATAAAGCAGATATTACAGTAGATAGTAGTTCATATGAAAATGTTATGATATTTGATATTATAGAAAATGTAGAACAATTTGGATATATATATGTAGTTAATATAACAACAATGAGTTCTACAGAATATGAGTTGTTATTAGATTATACATTCTTGCCAACAGCTAAGAGTGCAGATAATAGTTTGGAATTCGTAGCAGTTGCCGATATAGATGGATATATACCAGCGTTAGGAATAATAAATGGGAAAACGTTATCAAATCCGTTTCCATATAAAGATGGAAGAGTTACTATTACTCAAGACGGAGAATTAGAAGTATTCATTGATGTTATGAGAAAAGATGCAAACAAAGTTGATAACTATTCATTGAAACATAAAAGTAAAACTATAACAGAATACCCTATAGATCTTGCAGTAAATGAATATAAAATAAACTATAGTAATATAATCCAAGTACTAAAAGGTGATGTTTTAGAATTATATGTAAAAGATTATATAGAGCAAGCTAGTGTACTAAAAAGATACATTCTGAGATAAAAAAAATATTGTTTTATCTATTTTTTAAATTCATGTCCGTTTTACTTCGTTCACGTCCACCCAACTATTAAATTTATCAGGATATCCTTTCCATTTCACTAACATTTTTTTG
This sequence comes from Morbakka virulenta, assembly GCA_003991215.1. NCBI lineage: Eukaryota > Metazoa > Cnidaria > Cubozoa > Carybdeida > Carukiidae > Morbakka > Morbakka virulenta. The sequence continues at coordinate 1,358,341 of RDPX01000220.1, forward strand.
CCTTTCTTTTGTATAACTTTTTCTATTCTGAATACTTCTTGCTTTGATTTTTGTAACTCTTGTTCATAAAAAGTACCTTGAATTTCTTCGTTGTTTAAGTCTTGTATTCTGTATGTTATTGGTACAGTGTATATAATTTCAGTAATTTTAAATAGTTCTTCAGTCCATCTTGGTGTAAAACCTTTCTCAAAAGTTGCTTTTTTCTTTGGTATTCTTACTAGATCTCCTATCTTGAACTTTGGTTTTTGCTTTATGTTGTAATGTTTCTCATCCCCGTAAAGATTTTTGTAGACTTCCTCTTCGTTTTCTTTCTTACTAGCTTGTATAGGAGTCATTTTTATACTACTATGTTTAGCATTATTGTATTTCTGTACTAGTTTTGGTAAGATATCTATGTATGTGTTTGTATTGTTGGCAGTAAAGTAGTGATACATCTTTTCTTTCATGGTTCTTATAAATCTCTCAGCAACACTTGATTTTTCCTCATTCTCTGTACTATATATCTCTAGGATGTCCTTTACATGTTTGTTATAAAATTCTTTACCCTTATCTACCCAAAGTTTTTGAAGTCTGCGTTTCGATGTTTTGAATATGTCCTTGAATGCTTCTGCTACTGTTTCACCCTGTTTGTTTTTCAGTGGTATCATCCAAGCATACTTAGAAAAGACATCTAAGACTACTAGAATGTATTTGTAACCTTGGTTTTGCTTGCTCAGAGAAGTCATATCAGCTAAATCAGAAGTCCATATGTGATCTATTCCATTCACTACTACTCGTCTCTTGGGAAACTTCCTTTTTATAGGCTTGTGGAGCTCTTTTGCTAGTTCATCAGAGAATTTCGTAGCTTTTTTTTACAAGTTTGTATCCAAGACCAAGTTTGTATTTTGTGCCAATAACTCCTTGTAATATCTTCTTATCTATATTATTTCTTACACCTTTAACATTAGTATTCTTAAGACTGTCCAACATCTTTCTATCTGCTATATGTTTATCACTTTTAGATGTTGCTTTATCATATTCAAGATCATGTGTCATGCAAATTTCATCAAGCTCATTTTTAGGAGGGTCTATTATATTACCCTGTTCATCTATTTGTTTATCGAGTGGATTAAATGGTCCACAATATTTATAACCTGGGAGTACAAAACCCTTTTTCGGACGAGGTAATTTACCTATAAGATTGTGAATATCAAATCATTGTGCTAGTTTTTTTTAGCAAAGGAACTTTGTTCCTGCTAAGCGCCCCTTTGGGGCTTGCTACATATTGATATTTAGTTGTATTACATATGACACAATAGTAGTGTCTGGCAAAACAGACACTACAGGTGGTTTTACCTGAGGGTACCCCCCTAAGGAAATCGAAGAAACTTTGTAAAAATTTTCCATAAACTATTTTTGTGTAAATTTGGTACAAGAATAATAAACGTTTTAAACAACAGATTAGGAAGGCCACGTAATGTCTGTTTATATAATATAAAAATATTTTTTTTAAAAAAATAAATAATTAATTAACAAGGAGGCAGGGCCCCATCATTTTAATATCAGTTCTGTCTCATGCATGGATATTTTTTTCTCACCACTACAC